>NW_024121432.1:8822486-9104301 GCF_016745375.1 Pimephales promelas
CTCACTTACATTTTTTGTGCTGCAGCATCCACACACAGCTGCAATGCGGTAGATCATGTAGATCAAGTTATTTTTTTTTTATTTACTTTGATTTTTATTTTTTACTTTTCGCGATACAAACTCACTCTGGTCCTGCCGCGGTTCATTCATATCTTTTGTGATCAAGTGCGAACTTTGCAAACTCTCTGAAATTATATAACACCGAATAAATCGCGGAAATCACCATGAGGTAAGTAAAACCTAGTTTAATCTCAACCCAAAGGCATATGCGCTGCTCATGTTTGGGGAACAATTTATGCGTGGCTATTTGCGCACTGCCTATTAATAATTCATAAACAAACAGTTTATTAAATAAATGCTGTTTATGATATAGATTGTCCCAGCATTTGTACTGCAATTAATTTTTAGTGGGCTACTGTTAAAAGTAATCATTTCAATTATTACAGCTAAAATGATCATCAATTAGTGAAATCAATTTGAGCGCCTGTATATTGCATAACGTTACTTGATATGGGGTGAGAGGAAAAGACGCATATATGTATAGGCATATCTGCATATGAAGTGTCATGTAATTATGCAGTTCAATGCAGCATGGCACTGAACTTGAGAGATCTTGTTTGTTTAGTATACATCATGCTGAGCTTATATGACTCTTCTGTTCATGTTATAAAGTAAATGAGCATAACAATGTGTTAGCACCTTGGCTTCATTTTCGAGGACGATGCTCATTCAGATCAGTAATTTCCCTGCCTTTATTATTAGATTGAAATATTGCTGTTTCCTTTTTTAAATGTAGTGACGTTTGACTCTGATTTAAAATGTATATATATAGTCATACACTGTTTAGTAATAACGATTGACTAAGCTGGATTGGATCCATTACATTACATTGTGATGTAGGCATGTTCCCAGTGTCTGGCGATCTGGTGAGAGCATGTGTTTAAATGTTCAAGCCTTGCTTTGATTATCAGAATAACTAAGTATCTCCTCCCACACTTCCACTGAAGACATATGAAGAAAGAGCCAGCTGTTGGCAGCCTCCCTTCAGCAGAAACAAGCTGCCTTTAAAGCAGAGTTTGAATGATATGACATAACCTTTCCCTTAGGTTTAGATTAATCTCTTCTGTATTTGTATTATTTGGCCTGTCTTCCCACGAACCATGGTGTTACATAGTAAAGCACCTTAGATGTACGTGGGTTGCCTCTTGTGTCAAAACAGGATTGTCTCTCGCTCGAGAGTGATTGAGCGGAGGCGAATGTTCATGTTTGTTAGCCGTAACAGGTGTGGTTTTGTGTGATTTTAAGACCCAGACTGTTCCCTCTTACTCATCACGAGCATGTGTTGGGAAGTGTCAAGCTTTTAACTGTGTGACACGACCGTAGGTTTATAATAATAATAATAATAATAATAATAATTCGTTACATTTATATAGCGCTTTTCTGGACACTCAAAGCGCTTCACATAGAAGGGGGGGATCTCCTCAATGTATAATGTGTATGAGGAATTAACCTTATTGTATTAACAACCTTTTTGTGAATCAAATTCATTAATTTAGGACAAATTTGTTTCTCGTGATCTTAAAAAGTGCATGAGCATGAATTTCTGTACACAGCTAAATTTGTAAATAAACTTATTTAGTTATTTTTTATAAATGATAAATCTTTTTAAATGGTCTAATTAGTTAATGGAAATTATCCAGTGTCCAACATGCAAATGACTCAAAACAAAATTTTTTTTAATTAAACTTTTACATTTTTTCTTAAATGTGGAAAAAGTAGCAGTCACTCTGTAAAAAACAATCTTTTCATGATTAGTTATCAAGCAGATAAGGAACTCCCGCACACTATCATTACTTGCACTTTTTAATCAAGTTTATTCACACACAACGTTTCGGTCACACGACCTTCGTCATGATTAGTTATCACAAATTTTTTTCTTTTGTCAAATCAACTTAAATCATTTATTTAGTTCAGAGAACATATAATTTTGAGTTTCTGATGATTAAATCATTCTCCTTCATTGTATTAACTCACTTTTTCCAGTTCAATGAACTTAAAATTTTAAGGGAACCAGGTTACCTACTTTTTTAAGTTAAACCAACAATATATTTTTACAGTCATGAGTAGTGTCAACTTGTGACTGGTAGTCTATCTATACTTTAGGTTAGTAACTACATTTAATCAACCCCCTGAAAGGCTTGTTTCATGATTTCCAAAATTCCAGGAAGGCCAGGTCAGTAACACTGCTGTCTGGTTCATAGATCATGAAAGTGTCTTTCAATATAGAGATAGAGAACTGAATGGACACGAATAAGTCATGTCATTTTTGTGTTTCATTAGTGCATAACTGAACTCTTGAGCACTTCTGCCTTTTTTCCCCAGCAAATTCAAATCAGGCTGCTCTGATCTTTAGGCCTAATCAAGTCTTTTTGAGTTTTGTAGATGGAAAAGTGTCCATATGAATTCATCAGTGTGCTCTCGCTTTATCTTTCTGCCATTAGAAAAGACAAATCCCCTCAGAATATTCATGCCTAATCAGAACAGAATTATACGTGAGCGCAATTGTATTGAAGGAGCCATTTAAACTTTTCCTTTTCTCCTTATGTAATTACTCTCTTTGGTAGAGATACTGTGTCTACCTAATCTGCCCCCACCCCACCGCACCACCTCCACCCTTCTCTCTCTATTACACCCTGTCACCTATTATATTTTCCATTTCATCTCTCATTTAGATACAGAGCCCTCTGTGAAAGTTCTTTATCTTTGACGTCAGTGGCTCAGACTCATCCTGTTGCACTCCTCTCCTACCACCACATTGTTTCTAGAGGAATTTAGATAAAGCAATCAAGAATGCATTTAATCATAGTGGATTACCACTGATTTGTACTTTGTTTAAAGCAAGTTCATAACGTCATTTAATATCTGTGCTTTGAATGTACCAAAGTAGGTCCTGAATATGTTTGGTTAACATCATTTTGCTATACTGCATGCTTACTTGGTTTCGTTACATTCAGTATTGCACTCTAAACTGCATTCTATTTATTTTTTCTGTAATATTACAGATAGATTTGAACTGTTGATGAATTCCGTTTTCTCTTTGATTATCACAAAATGGAACATGCATTAGTCTTAATTTTTCGTGTTTTTTTAGGTAACATACTACAATAATGTCACATTTGTAATTTTAATAGATGATCTATGATACAATAATTTCCCCCTAACTCTCATTGTTGATAGTCTGTGAGACACTGAAGCATGACTTTTAGCTAGGAGTCACATTGAAACTTAGGCTTACTTTTTGGTAGGCATTGAATTGAATCAGATGGTGTAGGTTGTGTGGTCTTGTCTTATTGACAGGTGTTTTTAGAAAAAATGTTTTTTTGGCTATAGCTTTGTTCCGTCTTCATCTTAGATATCTCTTGCTATCAGACATAAAAATCAACTAGACAATATAAAGAAAATGAAAAGTGTTTCTGACTGAGTTTAGAGCAAAACACTCTCTATTAGCTCCAGAAATGCCTGTGATTGTGAAATCCAACAGCCTGTCATGGTTTTGTTGGTCCATTATGAGCAAAGTGCTCCATGTTTGACTGCATTTGAGTGGTCTTTACAAATCCTTTACAGTTGCTGCTCTTATAAATTCAGTTTATTCATTTATTTTTGCCAGGGATGATGATGATCACACCTGCCATCATGGCGCTCTGCGTGTTGGATTTTTAATGAACCGATTCAGTGGCAAGCATCAAGTTGAGTGATTCTGATGACCTCTTATGCCCAAGTCTTCTCCCAGATGCCTCAGATGCTTTATAGGCCAATAAGCATTCCAGAGTGTTTAAAATAGGCTTCTCATGAATAGGTTTGATAGGATCTGTATACACTACAGTTCCTGTTACATTTGCATAAGAACTTGTTTGTAGCATAACTCCTTTTCCTCCTAAGGTCTGATTTACAGTGAACATGCAGTTGTTGCATAGGTTAAAGGTTGGATCAAGCTAGCCTCCGTTTTGTTTGACAATACTTCAAATGTCCACAAGAAGTGACGTCACCCAACATCGCTTGGAGCACTTCAAACCGTAGAGAAAATTATTTCTGGGTTACTAGTGCAGAAATAGTGGCCAATTGTTGATTGAATGTATCTTAGCTGTTCAAAACAGCTTATGCTGCTTGATATTGCAAACTGGATGGCTGAACTTAACTGCTGCCCATGGGCACTGCCGAGTAGGGGGCCCCGCCTTTACCTGTTTATGTTTGTTTGATTTGTTTAGTTATATGCTAGTCAGAAATTGTTAGCCGCATTTCCACTGTCGGGTCGGCTGTGGCTAAAACCCTCCAACTGAGAACTTTGAGGCCATAATCAAACGGCGTAAACTGGTACCTAACATTATTTCACGTAGAATCCATTAGCTGGGTTTTAGATTTGTGGTACATTTTTACTATATTTTCTAAATGTCGATTAAAAAGCTATTGCGAAATGACAGCGTTTGTTATGCGACTAACACATTATATTTTTCCTCTTGTGATAAGTCATTTCAAGAATCATGGCAATGGATGTTAGTATGGTTAAGTTTATCACAGCCACTGCACTAGCCATTATTTTAATCAAAGGACACGTATGCATGTTATCCAAACATTAATGGCAAGGAAAGCCCCTTATACTTGGGAGCGGCCTCTTCGCATAAAGGATGGTAAAAATGAGCTCAGCACCAAAACGGAAACTCTTTTTGCACCTATAGAGGCTTGCTTGTGTGGGCAGTGTGAACCCTCTAACCTATTAGGACGGGATACCAAAATAAATATGAGCTGCTTTTGCGTGTGGTATGTAACCAGCCTAAGTTCCTCTCAGCACCTGGCTGACTCTACAACATGTGGGTCTCTGAATTGTTGAGAGGTAGCAGGAACTGTCTATCTGCCATATGGGTTTACTTGGGTTTCTTTATTTTCCTTATTTTATTTCCTTTACCCATTATATAGTGCTCACAGTAAGCACCTGTTCAGAGTCTGTGAAAGCGGCGACCAGTGAGCTTTTTTGTGGATTTTTCATTGGAAATGTTTTGGTTTTGCCCATAGCTTTTTGTCTAAAGTACCCTTGTGTTTGGGCATGAAACTTATGTTCTGTTGTTTATACACTCTCAGAAAAAAAAGGTACAAAAGCTGTCACTAGGGCTGTACCTTTTCAAAAGATAAACTTTTGTCAATTGTAGGTCCTAAAATGTACATTATTAGGTGTTAATATGTACATTTTAGGTGCTAATAAGTACATTTTTAGGTGGTAATATGTACATTTTAGGTCTTAATATGTATATTTTAGGTGCTAATATGTACCACTAGGTACTAATATGCAGCCTTTGGGTACAAAAGTGTACCTTTTGAAAAGGTACAGCCCCAGTGACAGCTTTTGTACCTTTTTTTTCCTGAGAGTGTACCTTAAATGCCTTCTCAATCAATGAATGTCATCAAGTGATTGAGTGATATTCTACCCTCAGTCCAAATATGCTTACTTATGGATCTGAGAAAGGCTAATAGTGATCCATCTTTGTACTAAATGGGACGTCTGTCTGTCCTGAAGTGAATGCATTGTCTAACTATTGCATGATTTCTTAGTTTAAACAACTGCATATGCTGTATCCTTTGAGGACTGTTCATGAATGTGAAATTTTTGATCCATGCACCCTTTTACCTTTTTTTGGTGGAGCTTAATGTTATGAGTTAGCACTAGATGAATTGCATTTAAAGTGATTCTCTCTTCATTTTTGTCTTTGCATTGCTTTTGTTTGATTCATTTCAATTGACGTCATAATTCCTAGTTCTAAAAATCCTACTTTGGAAAACCACTTTGGAACTGTCACGTGACCAGGGCTCATGTCTCAAGAGTATGGGAATATAGGATTAGCTGCCAGGGATCTGTTTTTGAAGTGCTAAGTCTGTTGGATTGATTAAAAAATTAAAAAAAAAATTGCAGGAGAGTGCTGGGGAGGTGTAACCAGCTGGTTAGTTGTGTTTATTCGTGATCTTTCTCTCCAAACATTATGCAGTATGCATTAAAGCCTTGGGGCTCATCTCTACTTCCTATGAAAGGAACAATGCTACAGTTTTCCACCTCTTGTTGGTTAAATTACAGTCAATCAGCATCCGTTAATCAACAGCTCTAGGTGGAAAAATTATGCTGGGCCTATTTAGCTTTTTGACTTCAGGCAATGAAATGTTGTGTGAACATACTCCACCGGTTTTTCCAAATTAAACTGTTACTCCCTTAACTAAGAGGACTCTCGTCTCAGTGCGTGCACTCAATCGCTCTGGCGCGTGAGACACTTTGATCGCACTTAACTGGCCCAGTTCATTCAATATGGGCCAAGCAGAGAAGCGACCAAACACCTCCGTGTTCCCTATTTAAATACAGTTACACGAGTAGAGTAACTCGACCAAGAATGGTGATAGAAAATTAAACGTGGCAATTTTCTGAGCGTGTAAAGTGTAGAACTATAATGTATGGTGGAATACCACAGCAAGTGCTTGGACAGGACAGCTAGACAGGAAGTGAGGTGAGAGAGGGGGATGGATAGGAAAGGTCCACAAGCCGGGACTCGAACTCAGGTTGCCCGAAGCGCAATGGCGCTACATTTTGGAGCACTTTCCCACAAGGCTATCGGCATTGACAAGTGACCAATCCTGAGTGGTGACGTCACTACACGTATTCTACCAGCGCGGTTAGCCAACCATGCTGAGAATTCCGAGCCAAGAACGGTTTGTAATCGTTAGAGTCAAAAAGTACTGACTTCGGTGCCAAGTCGGTATTGAAATTTAAATATTGTGACGCTTTGAGCGCTTTTGAGCGGAATCGTAAACGCCTCTGATTAGGGGTGTAACGGTACACAAAAATCACGGTTCGGTACGAACTTCGGTTTTAAAGTCACGGTTCGGTACGTTTTCGATACAGCAAAAAGCAAGAAATGCCAGAGAAATTTCCTATTTGTTTAAAGAAAAAATATTTTTAAATAAGTGTGAGTTTTGATCCTAGATCTTGAAACTTTCAGGTTTATAAATAGGGGTCATCTTTGAAGGATGAACAAATAATGTTTTGGTCATCACATTAAAAATAACATTTAAATATATATTTATTTATATAATATTTGAATTTTGAAGTGCTGGAAAAAGATGTGTGAAGTACTTGAAAGCATTTCACCATTCCAGCCAAACTGGTTACAGTTAGTGTTACTATATTAAATCCATGGTGAATGTTGCTGGTCTGTGGACGTAAAGTACTAGTTCATTCACGGCACAATGTTTCTCCTGGTTTCCATGACAGCGCTGTTTGATCTAATAGAGATCTACGGTTAATAACGGAGAAATGTGAATGCATCTCACTAGATCTCGCAGCGATGTTATTACCTCAGTGGCGAATTCAAATGTTTTCTTTACAGGATCTCTTAGTAACAGTGTGGTAACAGTGTTGCTGATCGAGATCGGCTCGCGCTGCACAGATGTTGCTGGTCCGAACTGATAAACGATCCGTGAAGCACATAACAAGGAGCGCAGTTTCGTTCTGCTTTCATTACCCTTGCCATTTGGATGTTGCGCAACGTTGTGTTGGCCGTGTCAGCACGAATTTTGCCGGCAAGAAAAATGGTCCAAGCAATCGTTCGGTTTGTATGCGTACCGAACCGGAAGCCTCGAACCGAAACGGTTCAATACAAATACATGTTCCGTTACACCCCTACCTCTGATTGGCCGTTGTGTTCATGTGCTCATCAGATAATTCTGTGATTGGCTAAAATGATCAACGCATGGGAGCGTTTGAGAGCACATAGAAGTGTTTAAAAGTGTTTTTAAAACGGGATCAACCTCAATCAATAAGAATCCCCAATATCTGCATTCTGTTCAGAATCTCTGCATCAAAATTAAGGCCTTTTCACTTCGAACAGATACAGCATCTGCATTAAAGATGAAATGGTTGTGTATCTGTGTGGGGGTGCATTCGGTTTAGAAATCTGGCCAGCTTCCCTCATCTTGTTTTCAAGATGGCTTGCTACACAGCACAACAGCAAGCGACGGATTCGTTACTGTCGTCCAACAGCATCCTTTCCACCACCGTCCCTCTGTGAAGCTGTTTCTGTAGCTGGAACGACTGTTCAGCAGGCACTCTCCCTATAGGCTGCTGTGAAAGGACACTTTTTCGATGTGAAGTTTGGGTTTGTAAGAAGCTTAAGGGGCAGCGCGTGGTGCTGGGATTTCGCCTCTGCGGAGGAGGACATGGATAATTACTCTAATGTGTAGAGTGTTGAAACAGCTGTGAATGTTATCACAACACAGAATTCTGATGAGTTTGCACAGTTGTACAGCCATCTCAAAGACGACTTGGATAAGAACTTTTCTTTATCAGCACATGCATTCCTTGCTATGGCAAGGTTTTCAAAATCCTTCAGTATTGAAAATCAGATTCAGCACTTTTTAAAAGTACTTAATTCTGATTGGTCAATTCAATCGCGGTATTCAACAGTCAAATGTCTCCTATGGCATATATCCGTCTGAGTAACTGAAACTGGCGCTACTTTCACATCTTGCATATCACACCACAACCCTCTACGCACACCTTAGCAATAGAAGAATTTCTGAACGTACACTTAACATCAGTCGATCAAGCATTATATTATGATAATCAAGCACTATTTAATGATTGAACTTCAGTAATTATAACTAAAACTTAGTAACCATGTATGAATGCATATTTGTAATTTGAACTGAACTTAGGATTGGTGGTGCTTAAGATATTTTTGGTCAGCATTTCTATCATGCAAACATCACAAGAAGATTTATATGCGAGTGGTTTGTAGAAGGTTGCACTGCTCGTTTAAAAAAAGAAAAGAAAATCCAACTGGCGCCAACTTGCATTTCAATTATTTGCTGTAGTAAAGATGACCTTAAAATGTAAAATTGTAGTTATCACACAATATCCAACTAGGATGCTTTGGTGGCATTGAATGAAATTAGAATTTGTTGATGCACTGATGCCTATTAAAAACAAAAGCAGCTAAAGCTGCACAATCGATAGAAGGTTGAGAGGCAATCGGTCCGCATTCCTTGTCGCCAGGCCCCTGATGCCCTACATAATATAGTGCCCTGCTATTGTGAATAAAACATCTCCCTTTTGTGAGTGCAACAATAGAGCTGGACCCTGAAACTGGATTGTTGGACACTGGCTATAAAACCGTCTCTTGCTTTTGTGGCTGATTAACAAAACATTCCCAATGATAGAGGAACCATCAAATTGAACTTCTGGATTCTAAAGACTTTTAATCAAAAACAGCCTTGAAAGATCAAATCGCATTATTGGAGATTGAGGGACTGTTATATCTCACTTTGTCATTTGGTAAAAATGGCCTACTTGAACAAGCACAAGAGTTTATCAATCTGATATTTTCCCCCAAATTCTTTATGGTTAGTCGGCTCTTGCTTCTTTCTCATATGTCATTAATGTGAGCTCGTCTCTAGTCTTTTTTTAATCTCTCTTTTTGCCCTTTTATCAATATCGTATTGAATGTAAAGGATACATCTGCATTCCCCATTTAATATGCCACCGCTAAGAGGCTTCACGTGATCCTTCAGCCTGTACGCCATGTAGCAGCTCCGTGTCATCCCTTGTGCTTCTAAAAGATCTGAGCACAGCCTAATCCAGCTGCATGATTGAACCCAGCAGCCCATCTGCCTTCTGCCCACCTCAAGCTGTGCCATTCAGAGCACACAAGCCAAGAGAACATCCCTGAAAAAAAAACATAACATGAAAACAGCATCACAAACGACTTAATCAGACTCAGGCCCCGTCCACACTACTGCGTTTTCGTTTAAAAACGGAGAATTAAAACGAATACGATCTCCGTCCACACCAGCGTTTTATCTGCGTATTAGAAACGATCTCAGTCCACATTAAAACGACTGAAAACGCAGATTACGTGACCATTCACCAACACTGGGCATGCGCATGCCGGTGTAAACAGTGAATGACGAATCAGGGAAGGATGCGTCATGACTGATAACACCCAATCATAGAGCCAAGCGTCAGCCTCTGCGTCAGCGTTTCTAAAGTTCTCCGTTTTGTATGGTTTTGTCTCGTCCACACTAAAACGCACTCCGGAGTTTCAATGTCATGAGAGACGTCGTTTCCACGTTGATTCAATGTCAGTTTGCTGTCTGGGTATTGTCTGATAAGTTTAGTTTTAACTTCTTAGATTAGTTTTCTTCAAGTAAATGTTTCTTATTTCATGGATTTTTATTGGAAAACAAGACTAAAAATGATGATTAAGTAAATTAACATTAATATTTTGGGTGGATTGTTCATCCTGTCTACAGCAAACTCCCCCCCCCCCCCCCGATTTTCTTTTCTTTTGCAGTGGAAATGTGCCCGTGTCCTTTCCTCCAATCAGTCCTCTCTTTTGCACACTGCTTATCTTTATATCTATTTTTAGTACATCAGTTAATTTAAATGATTAACATTCTTGGGAATTTTCTAAGTTGAAACATGAATAGAACCAGAAACTTTTGCTCTTTCTTTCAATAGAGTATATTTAGTGTTGATCTTGTGGAGAATTTCAGACAATCATGATTTAATGCACTATTTAATGCTCTACATGATAAAACACACATTGTCCTGTGGTTGACCAGTGGGCAGAAACAAGCATATGTCAGCCCAGGGCTTAAAGACACTTATTACAACAGATGTTGTGACTGAAAAATGTAAGGCTTTTGTGTTGTAGCATTTGTCTTTTCCGCACAGCAAAGAATACTTGACTCCTCTGCACCATGTTTTATCCCTGTCGGATTCTCTTTGGGGTTTAATAACATACATTCTTCCATCCATGCTGGGCAATTTGCATTTCTTTATGAGCACATTTCTTATTCAGAGTTTCATGAAATCTTTTGTCTGTAGTTTGGGATCTCTCAGGGTTCATGTACTGAACAGGTGGTCTTCATGTTGACCCATCTGTCCGAAAGAAAGGGCAGCTGCCCTGCAGACGAGTGTTTTCCTAGTCTGAGAGTTAAGTTACGTTTCTGCTGGTACTAGGCTTTCTGACCTCTTTCCTTTATTATTGTTCCAGGGTTTGGGTGTGTGCCGAGGTTAGTAGGACATGCTCTGCACCTGTCTTATAGAAAGTGGCATGTTCATGTAAACTCCACACCTTCAAGGTGCACTTCTTTCTCTTTGACCTTTCAGAGGTTTCATAAATTAGGTGAATCTTAAGAAAGCCGTCAAGAGAAATGTTTCAAAAACAATGTCAGTTAAGCACAATATAGCCACAATTCCCATTACCATAATGCAATTTTTGAATACATTACATTGCATATGCATTACAAATTATTAAAAGACATGTACAAAATTATTCTAGTAGATTGTTTACCATAGCTACAAATTGAGCATCAGCGCTGAATATAAAAATGACAATTTAATTGATTTGAGTTGTTATTATAAAAAAAAAATGATACACTCAATATTACTAACATTGACATTAGTGATGCACGATATATCGTCTACCATATTGTTATCGGATGAAATCATTTTTAAAGTTATTGTTGTCGGCCTGATAAGAAAATTAGTTTTATGTATTAAAGCTGATAAATAATGTGTTATTTCCTTCAGCTGATACGCTTCTGAATGCGCACTGTTCACTTTGATTGTTTTGAATTGCTTGAAATATTTTTAAAATCTCTTGAAGTGCAACATGTGCAGCGCAAGTCTGTCATATAGGCTACATAGTTATGAGAACATCATTATAAAAATTTGGCCTATATGTTGGTTATTGGCTTTCAAATATTAAGAGTCATCGGTATCAGCCAAAATGTTAATATCGGTGCATCCCTAATTGACATACCAGCATTGAAGGTTTTAAAACAGCTGAACATACTTCGGTATGCAGTTGTCATTTCTCTGCCTGTCCTTGTCAATCCCAAACACACTCGCACCAGTGGGAGAAACAGGTGAGCCTCAGTCAGCATCAGACAACAGGGCCTTCCCTTTCATTAGGCCATCAACAGCTTAATGTTCTCACACCTGTCAGCCCTCCCAGAGAGGGTTAATGAAGACTAACAGGGTTTCATGGACCGATGCATAGAATCATCCAGACTATTTACCAGTATGTGCCAGTTGGTGGCCAGTATTCTGTGTTCACAATGCATTTTCATGCACATGATCCCATTACCATTAGTTCAATTAAGATGGTCATTACAACTACCGTCTGTCACACATCTATATGTGTGCTGCTGGTCATCTGGGGCAGTCTAGAGGACAGTGCAGTTTCCCTGCTCCTGCTGGCCAGAGGGAGCACATTAGGAATTTGGTGTAGTTTCATTGCGGCATCCAGTCTGACTGTGTTGTGCTGTCAGAATATTAACCAGCCCTCCCACTTCTCCTTCCCTTCTCTTCTTCACCCCCCCCCCCCCCCATCCTCCCACTGGGCCTCTGGAGTGTTTTCATGGCACGTGGCCAGCCCTGGAGTGAATGTGAAGAATTTCCCCTTTCTCTTCTTTCCCCTTTCTCATTTGATCAATGCTCTCTCCGCTGTCCGCGAGGGAATACGATGCTCGGCGCAGAGCAAAGGAAGAGTGTTAGCAGCTCGTAATTAATAGGAAGAAATTATCATTTAAGAGGAATAAGACGTTGAAGGGGTTCCTCACATGGTCTCGACACGTTCTGCTAATCACGAGCCAAGTATTAAATCGTTTTTTTTGCTTGAGAAAGATTTCCCAATATGCTTTATCCTCAATGAAAAGGAGTTGCACAAATGTATGAATGGTCCTCCTGATCATTTTGCAGTGTTTGAATTTAGACAATCTAGACATTAAAGGCCAATTTATACTTCTGCGTCGAGGGTACGCCGTAGTATACGGCGTTGGCTTCGCACGTAGGCGACGCCGTTGTGAGCATTTATACTTCTGCGTTCAGGTATTGGTTGCTCTGCAGTACTGCTCCGAAACGCTAGGAGGCGGCGGAGGGTTTTAATGTTCCACTGTGTTTATATTCCTCGCGGCTAGGTTACTACAAGCAATAGCGACTGAAAGAGAGCGGATCATGTTGGAGTTGGAGCTTATTGGGGTGGAAAAACAGTTCATTTTAGTGAAATTACTAAAACTGAAAGGCAGAAATGAGAGAAGACGTCGGAGAAGATGGTACGTGTGTAAATGCGTGAGAAGGTACGTGCGGAAATGCGTATGAGGAAATACGATGCTACCAAGACGACCAATCACCGATCTTGCGGTCCGCGTCGTCGCGACGTGTAGTTACATTTTTGAAGAGGTGCGCGTCAGGCAACGCGGAAGGGTACGCGGTATGGGACGCGTCTGTGCGTATGGTACGCCGTACCTACTGCGCGCACCCTACGCAGAAGTATAAATTGGCCTTAAGCATTGCCAGTAGATTTTAAAAAAAATGTAAACAATCAAGGATTATGTGTTAATATAACTAATTTATTTGTTGGTCTGTTGTTTGGATATGTTAAATGAGCACGTACTATAGCATTGATTAACATTTGTTGAGTCTGATGAATGCGTTTCTGTCTTGAAGGGGGCATATTTCTATTTCCAGCCACATGAAAGAATAAAACCCTTTAAGCGGGTGAGAATATAATATATATGGTATAATTTTAAAGTCAATTAATATCTAAATCAATTACATACTCCATAGGCTCTGAGAACAAATTGCAAAAATGTGAATATGGTCATGGTCCACTGAGGAATTTTTCCTTTCAGATGGCTTAAAAATGCTCGGGCTGCAGTCTTGCTGAAACCCCCGAAGCGGACTCTTTGGCTGACTTGAGAGTCTGGGCTGACTTAAGAGCCGTGCAGCGCACAGCGTGATTAACTACAGCTTGCCCGTTAAAGCCATAGAGTTGTTGAATGACTGGATACACTACTTTTTTCTCTTTAAAACACTCTACAAAGAACACTTTATATAATGGCTGAACCTTGAAGGTGAAGTACACTTCATAATGCTCTTTTATGATGATCAAATTCCAAATAATACTGAATATTCATCAAATAGACAATGAATGGATCAGTTGCATCTTTAATGTAAATGACAAAGAAAAGTCTTCACTCTCACTGTAAAAAATCCAACTTACATTTTGTTTGACAAATTCTGTTTTTAAAGTTAATTCAACTATTTAACATGAAAACGTCTGTACAACTAATGACTTGCTATTGCCTTAATTAAGTTTTCTCAACTTTTTTTTTTTACAGTGAGAGATGGATGATTGTTGGTATAATCTACGCTATGTCACGACCAATTCGTACGAATTCGTACAAGTGATTAAAAAGTGGATAATTCGTACTAATTCATACGACCTCACTCGTACGAATTCATACGATTTGTCTAAACCCACGTGACGGTTATGTTTAGGGGCGGGGTCAGGAGTAGGTCATTCGTATGAATTCATACGAATTGGCTAATTCGTAAAATATGTACGATTTAGCAAAATCGTACTAATTCGTACGAGTGAGGTCGTACGAATTGTTACGAATTAGCCACCTCGTAAAATTCATACGAATTCCCGTGAGATCGGGTTGGTATAATATAGCATTAAACCGAGGGAATCAGTATGGTCTTGAGTGAATACAGTTTGCAGTGGGTGTTAGCACATGGCCAGGCTGGGGTCACATGGCCGTGGCTGGCTTCTGCTTCGTAGTTAAGGTCCCGCAGCCAGTTGGTATTTAATTAAGACAACTGCTGATCAGTTAGCATTATTATCAAATGTGCCTTGGATCACACTCTGTCTTGTCTTATATGATCTTTGTTGCACATGAGGGTATTTGTTCATCCTCTGAGACGCTTGAGTGTGCTCAGGACACGCCAACTAGTTTTAAAGGGTCTATATTCTACACTTTTAGGGTTGGGGTTAGTTGTAGGCTTTCATATAATGCACCCTTTGGTTATTTTCGGTCTTTTCTTGGTCAAGAGGGCACCAAATGAAAAAATTCTTTTACATTTTGACTACATATATGATTCACTTTCAATAAAGATTAATGTTGAAATGGTTGAAATGCTCCTTTAAGCACCAAATCAGCATATTAGAAAAATAACCCTAACCCTTTATTAAGGATCATATTTTAAACCAAGATAAAATATTAAAATGGTAACGGCTATTTTCATTTATAGCATATTTCACACTGTTACTGTTTTTACTGTATTTTTGGAAAAACAAATGTTATGAGTGTAAGAGACTTCTTTCAAAAACATAAAAAAACTTTTAAATGGTAGTGTATGTGTAAAAGATCTCTGTTCGGATTGATTAACCACAACAATCTGGCATGATTCATTGTCTTTCATCACTGAAAGTTTACCTATCGTGGAGATTTTTCTTTGAAGTTTCTTTGTGGTTTTCGCTTTCTGCATGGTTGAAGTATACTGTGCTGCTTTGGTGCTCAGTATCAGTTTGGTGCCCCCGTGACTGATAGCCTGAAGAAGTGGAAAGTATGCAGTGATTTAAAGGGGGGGGGGTTCTCTTTGGAGTAGCCTCAGCTTACTATGAGTTTAACAATCAAGATCACTTAAAGTTCCAGCTTTGAGTGGAATGTAGAGACCTGCACGCATCCAGATCTCTGACTCCTGAGTTATTCTCCGTGAGTGAAAAATTGAGAGCAGGGAGTTTAAGGCAGCTTAAAGGGGAGCATGACTCATCACACTCTGATTGCCATGTTTGGTACCGGAGCGGCTCGCTCTCACCTCCATGTGGACTTGATTACCTCATGAAAGCAGGATAGAAAGACTTAAACAGTGGGACTCTGGACTCAGAGGGGTATTAATGAAACATTATTTCAGTTTGCTTCAGAGTTTATTTTGGGGGAGATGACTGCTCTGCTTTTGTTTTTGTAGTAACGTGCTCATATTTTATATTTAGTGATTTATTATTATACTTATTTGATTTAGCCTATAGATTTAGGGAATCCAAAAAAAAAAAGAAGAAAATATGTTCTGGCTCATCATCAAATATCATATGCAATCTGCTGCCTAGTGTCATCATATTGTTCATATTATTTATTTACACAAGTATTGTTGTTTAAAATGATTTTGGAATAGATTGCCTATTTCTCCTAAAAGCTTAAACCATTAGTTGTTGTTTGCTGGTTGGCGACCACTCATGTACACAATTTAGTTCAAAATAATAGTGTTTTTTTTGTGTCCTATGTAGTCTTTATGCTGAACAATGTGTTAAAGAATTATAGATGATCATGACCTTGTAGATTTAAGTGTGGATTCCTGTGTATCTTTTTGTGTCAGATGTTAACACACTTTTTTATGATCTGAGAAATAGACCTAAACAGACCTTGAAGTGCACCAAAGACTTTGTGAGTACTCACCACCACCATTAAGATGGTGGGTCTCCAAGTGATAATCATTTATAAATATAATTATTTTTCACAAATTTCTGCACATTTAATCTCTTATTTACTTAATTGTTTGTTATAATGATAAGATTTGAGAAACCACTCACTGCTCAAAATTCTGGAGTTTTTGTCCAGTTCTATTGTGCTAACCTCTGATTGGCCATTGCGCTCAAAATCAACTGATTTGTTTGAGATTGGCTACATTGCTTAATGCTGCATAAAAAACATGTTGAAAATAGAAACCTTTGATGTTCTCCAGAGCACAAGCCCATACACACAGGATTGTTTGCATGATGTTTTGCCAATATGCAATTATTACAGAGTTAACTGATCTTAGACCAGCAGCTACGGCCAGCTTTTCCCTTTGAAAGCAATCTGGAAGCAGCAGCAGTTATAGGTTTGAGTGAGAAAATTATATTCTAGTCTCACGTCTGTGGCCTTTTGTTATCGAATACACGAATGGCCAAATCCACAAATTATTTTTTTGCACTCAGAAGTAAGTTTGAGTCCACCAAAGTATACTATTGACAAAATACATTTGTTTTTTGTCAATAGCCAATTTTTCTTGTTGCATTTCCAGCAAGAATAGATGTTTGAGACGTACTGTTACTCTGAGGTAAAATTACTTATTATGCCATGAAATGATTTTGTCATACCTCCGACTATCTATTATTGACCCAGCTGTTAGACCTCATCTTTGTCCATGAATTTTCTCTCCTCTGTCTGAATTTTCTACATGATATTAAAAGATTTAGGGATTATTGTCTCAGCATCACTGAAGCGCTAGATCCAGCTTGTGCCTGTTGAAATCTGCTGGTAAGCTGAGTGACAGAGCACCGAGAGTGACCTGGGTTTTTTTAGTTGACCCAGTCAGGAGGAGCCAAGGCTTTTACAGCCTAGACGAAATGTGTTTTGTTCCCTGTGATTTGTAAGGGTGTCCTCTTTGATCCAGATGTTTTTCCTTAATTTTAACCTCAGTTGCATTAGGCATCATGAACAAACTTTTTACAGCATACATTTATCTTGGTTCATTTCAAAATAACATTTGTTCATTGTTAAAGGGAAAGTCACACTAAAATGAAAATGATCCCTTACTCACCATATATTGTTCCAAAACTAACTCCTTAAAGGGATACTCCACTTTTTTTTGGAAATACGCTCATTTTTACAACTCTCCCCGAGTTAGACTGAGTTTTACCTTTTTTGAATCCATTCAGCCGATCTCCGGTTCTGGCGGTACCACTTTTAGCATAGCTTAGCATACATCATTGAAGTGCACAGGACCATTAGCATTTCTCCCAAAAAAAAATTACCAAAGTGTTTCAATATTTTTCCTATTTAAAACTTGACTCTTCTGTAGTTACATCGTGCACTAAGACCGACGGAAAATGTAAAGTTGCAATTTTCTAGGCTGATATGACTAGGAACTATACTCGCATTCCTGCGTAATAATCAGGAAACTTACTTCCGTACCATGAGTGCAGCAGGCGTAATGTTATGACGCAGCGCCTGAAAATAGTGCCCAGCTTCCAACGTGACCGGGACTACGTTTTTGTAGTCATCGCGCCTGCTGCACTGATGTTTCTGCTGCAGTAAAGTTTCTTGATTATTACGCAGGAATTAGAGTATAGTTCCCTGCATATCAGCCTAGAAAATCACAACTTTACATTTTCCATCTGTCTTAGTGCACGATGTAACTATAGACCATTTCACAAGATGTAAACAACACTGGTCCAGAAGCACTTCCTGTTTCAGTTTGTAACTGTTTTCTTTATTTCACATGTAAAGAAAACATCTTAAAGATGATTGTTTAACTTTTTGATTCAGTTTTATATGTTCTGTTGGTTGTATTTTATCCCAGCTCTTATGTAGTGTTAAAAAAATGAAACAGGAAGTGCTTCTGGACCAGTGTTGTTTACATCTTGTGAAATGGTCTATAGAAGAGTCAAGTTTTAAATAGGAAAAATATCGAAACTCTTTGGTCATTTTTTTTTTAAATGCTAATGGTCTTGTGCACTTCAATAATGTATGCTAAGCTATGCTAAAAGTGGTACCGCCAGAACCGGAGATCGGCTGAATGGATTCAAAAAAAGGTAAAACTCTGTTTTACTTAACAGTTACTTTAACAGTTTAACTCTGGGGGAGTTGTAAAATGAGCGTATTTCCCAAAAAAAGTGGAGTATCTCTTTAAGGCCGTGTGTCCACCAAAGCATTTTTAGTCAGCTGAAAACGCTTGACGCTATGCTGAAGACGCCGTGCTTTGGGCGCTTGATAGCGTTTTGGCAGCGCAGCGTTTTTTCCGTTGAGATGTTTTGTTGCTATGATACAGAATATCCACAGCACAGTTTACTTGTAACTGATTTCGCATATAGTTTGTTTCATACTAAATATTTATTTTTCATCCATTTTGTTGGGTTAGCTCTGTTGGTTGATGTCGTTGTACAGAAAGAATGTTGTGACAGTGTGGTTTAGTCCCACCCATCCTCCGCTGTGATTGGACGGCTGGGTAAAAAGTGACAGTGATGAGCGCTGCGTTTTATCCAAAGTTGAACATTTTTCAACTCTCGGCGACCTGTAAAAAACGCCGGGCACTTCAGTGTAAAAAAACCGCTCAGCGACTCGTCACGCTCATGGCGTTTAAAAAACGCAGCGCTCCCATTGAAAACAATTGAAAACATACGGCAAGCACGTGGAAAAACGCTTTGGTGGACACACGGCCTAATTCATGTTAGTTCATAATACATTAGCTTTTATTAATTTATAAAACTTAAAATGTTAATAATGTACGCTTTAAATGTATTGTGGATAATTTCATGATACCTAATGCGTCCACTGATGTTACCAAATTAAACCTCACTTGTAAAGCGTTACTAAAGAAATGATTGGATATCTAGTGTAATAGGCTAATAGCTGCGATGTACATAATCAAAGGAGAATGTGCTTTATTTTCCTTTTGAATATTGAACTGATTCCATGTAACAGCAGCTCTCTGTGCTTTGATATAGAAAGGAAAGTGCATCTGAAAGCAGTGTCTAGCGGCTACTTTGGTTGTATAGAGATCAGAATGCTGATGGCCAGAGGCTGATGTAGTATTTCCTGAGAAACTGGGTGTAGAGCTGTGTAGTCAGCGCTTTGTCAACAACTAGACACAAGTTTGGCAGCTGCTACAAGAAGGCCACTGCCTGAAGTGTATGTTTCAAAATTACCCTCGATTTGTTTTCTGTCATAATTTATGTTCAGAAATAGAGATAGTTTTTTTTTTTTTTTTAAAGCAGTGCCAGTAAACCCAGTGTTGTCACCTGCGGTTGGTTGATTGTCACATTATTGTGGGCATCGGTTGCACTTTTGTGAGACATTTTTGGCAACATTTCATCATCTCAGAGACGAAACTGCATTTCACAGTGTGCTTTACCTTCATGTTGTTGTAGCAACACCCTGTCGCTAGCAAACACTCCTTGCCACAGATGTTTTTATTTGAGGCTTCAGATCAAATCCTTCCAGACTACATGCTTGAATTATTGTATTGCTCCTCAGTTCCTCAATAACAACATGCAGGCCCTCACTGTGGTTGCTGTATGGGATTTCACCCATGCTTTACTTGCTATGTGAAACACCACAAAAACTCTCAACTGTTCCAAACCAGAGGTGGAGAAAATGATTTTGGCTGTCCTTCTGAATGTTGCGACCAAGTTCCAGATAGTCTGAGAACAGCAAAAGTTTTGTTCTCTTTTCTTTCCAATCCCCTCCAAGTCTATCGGTCCCATCTCTTCAGATGGACGGACGAGGCCAAGTCACCATAGAGACGAGTTAAACAAATGGCCTGGATTAAAAGGTTAGCTTGGAGAAAGATACAGGGTTGTCTGCATTTTAAGGGATCTATTTAATAGTGGCCCTCTTTTCGGATCCCAGCTCATTCAGATTTGCAGTTTGGTTTCGCTGGCCCTGTGCGTTCTCTTTCGAGGATAGGATTTCACCGCAGAGCTCCTCACCATGGTAACTTTAGAAAAGCTTCTACGGACTGAAGGACTAACCCCTTGTCTGCCAGTTACATCACTACGACATGTACTGAAGTTGCTTGCTTGAGTGTAAATAGACCTTAAGGGTTGAGTTCAGAGTGTTTACCCTTTTGTTCCTTGCCACTTGGAACATTTGAAAGTAGAAGTAAATGCGTGCGCTGAAGAATGCCGTTTAAATACCAAATCAATTCATTGCTATTAGCAAATTTGCTATTTGAATGTAGGCCTATGTTTATGATGAATTACAAGTCATTTTGATTTTCATTCAAATGAATAATTCAAAGAATTAAAAAAAAAAATGCTGGGTTGTTTCAACCGATATTTGGGTCAAATATGGACAAACCCAACACAACCATTGGTTTAAATTGAAACGGTTGGGTTTGTCCATATTTGACCCAAACTTCGGTTGAAACAACCCAATATATTTTTTTTGCATGTGGGTAATTCATATTAATTCAAAGTAGAATTTAGAAATGTGCAAAACTTAAACTAAAAAAATAACCAGAAAAACGGCTGAAAGAGAAAAGAGTTAAATGTGGGCTTGAAAAAATATGGTTTTCAAAGATTTAAATTAATTATGAATGAATGAAGGAACACTTTATGCATTACTTGCAGATTCTTTGTATTACAATAGACCTTAATCAGTGTAGTAGCGCCATGTATATATATAATGTGTCGTGACAGATCGCTGTAAGCCTCAGTTAAAGCTGTCCGTGAACCATTCATCTCTTTCTTCTTGTTAATTTATAGCATCAAATAAACATGAATGAACAACAACGGTGGAATGAACAAGTAATGTTGTTTCAACCGTGGAGAGACATCAACGTTGTTCAAATCCACCGTTTACTCCAATTCTCCTGACTGCTTTGTCGGACAAAAATGGCGGATGGCGGATTATGATTGGCTGAACCAAAACTCCCTGCGAAGGGTGAGCTGTAAACATTGGGCAGGAGCATGTTGCTGTGAAATACGAATCCTGAAAGTTGAATTCATTGTAATACTGCATTTATTTCAAAGCCTGTGGTTTGTAGCCCTCTTGTGACCTTCATGGAAGCATAGCTTTTTAACTACCAGTCATCATTCATGCTTGTTAGACTTCAATCATCCCATCTGGGTTTGATTTTAATGGGCAGTAAATGAACTGTCACTGCTCCACTGCCCCAGTTGGGAAACGAATGAGAGACGTAGGGCGAAAGAGGGAAAAAAAGTCAGTGAGCTCATGACACCCTTCAGTCAGCAGGTTTATTTTTGGGAGAAGGGGACATTCTTGAGGGGACTGCCCAGCCAGACCGATTTAACTCATGAGGGAGGGGTCCCAACGGCAAAGCTTGTCCCGGCTTCGTATCAGAGTCCCACAGACCCTTCAGGAGGCTGACCGCTTTGAGGACACCTCGGGCTCAGAGGAATCTGGAAACTTTAGAGAAGGACAGTGGTAGGCAGACTCCTTGCGGGTGGAGGATTGGAACGCGCAGCGATGACACATGGCGTGTAAGTCTCCTAGAAAGTGGTCATTTGAGGCCTGTAAGAGCTAGTGGACATGTTGAGGATTTATTGTAAATGAATTCTGGATATTTCTGTATCATGAACATGTGGAAAAGTAATCATACTTGGTGGCTTTCCTGATAGCTAATCTTGGTCTTCTCTGGTGTCCGAGTAAAAATAGAGACGTACCCTTTGGCTTTTGCTGATAAGGTTTTAACTTGAAGTAAAAGTGGATTGAGGTTATCCCAACATTAAGTGAATATTGAACTCAACCACCTTATGTTAAATTTAGGATGAGCACAGTGACCAACCAAATTATTTTGAGCTTAGAGAAGGGCGTAAAGCACCAAAATAGAGAGCACTTATCAAAGTGTGACGTGATTACAGTAGCTTGTTCAGTTAAGACAATATAATACTTGGTCAATATACATTTTAATTATTTTAATATTAATTAGATATCATAAATTATGAGTTTAACAAATATTATATATACTGTACCTGTTTTTAGCTTCTGAATTGCGTCATTTTTATGATGTTTGTTGTTGCATTTAAAGTATAAAGTGTAACTTTATACTTTTTGTAAAAAAAAAAAATTCCTTATGTACAGTAGTGATGCAGTTTTGTTATGAGATATTATTCATGTTTTGCCAAATGAAAGCAGTGTTTGTGTATCCAGGCAAGTTCTATTTTTGTATTAATTAATTTAAACCTTTCTCACTAGATATTGTGGGTAATGTGTTAGTCCTCACTGGTATCGTGAATCAATGGATTCTAATAGTCATTGTGGTTTGCTTTCTCCCCCCACAGCCAGCTGGGTTTTGATGTTTTTGTTGAACTATACTCCTGTGTTAAAAAATAAATTAGCAACTCGCCAGCATGTGCATATATCCTTAGCAGATGGCGATGTTTGTTTTTTTTTTCTTCTCAGTTTCTATGTAAATTAGCTCAGCAGTGTAGTCAGGGACAGGTTTTATGTATACAGTACAAAACATTTTATTCAGAATCACTATCTTGTTTTAGCTTTTTTTGTAGTCACTTTTGCCTTTTTATCACTAGGGGTACTAAGACACTATTTTCTGTCTGCTTTGAAGCAATATGCATTGTGAAAAACTATGTGACTTGTTTCAATCTATTTGACAGTCACCTCTGTCAAAGTGGTTTCTGTAAGACAAGTCTCGCAGGTCTGGTATTTATAAGTTTACAATTCCCCTGAAGGTTTTTTTTTTTGTTTTTTTGCAGAATTTAAAAAAAAAGTTAAAGTATTTTTCCACTTTTTTGATTTACTTGTTTTATCTACAGATGAGCACCATGTGTAACCATTTCTAAAATCTGTTAAAGTACTGACTTGTCATTTATTGATTTCAGAATTTGTAGTGGTTTGTGCTTGAGAAACATATATAAACAACTAGGGCTGTCAAAAAAACTCCTCAAAAAAAAAAAATGCAGGTTAATCCATTTCGTATTGACCTTTGACCCGGAGCCGTTCTAGCCCCCATTCGACTTTAAAATAAAGGAGGGTGACGAGAACATTTACTTATAAAAAACAGCTTGATACAAGTATTGATAAAAAAAAGTCGTCTGCATTGTCTGCCGCAAGGAATTTGCATATCACCGGAGTTCGTCAACTCTAGCGGTCACCGTCATCTTCAAACTTAAACCACACTTGAGCAAACACTGAAGCGCAAACTTAGCAAATCTGCGTGAGTGTGTGTGTGTCTGAGAGAAAGAGTGTGTGTGGTAACAGTGACTGGCCGAAGGAGAAGTTTAAAATTGAACTTCAAATTTAAAATTGTTGCTTTGTTGTTGTTTTTTTGTGTGAAATATTGTAGGGGCTGATTTTTTTTTATTTTTTTTTTATTAATTTTTTTTATTGAAGGTTTATGTTCAATTGCACAAAATAGCCCTGGAATTGATATTGCACTATGTTAAACTTTTGGTCTCTTGAGTTTTTTTCATGGCACATACAAGAGAAATGGTGTTGACATTGAGGGCAGTGTTCATTTATTCATTGTGTCCCCTAGGTTATTACTGTGGCTTGAGATGCCTTTTACAGAATAAATTATTTCCTCAGCATATTATTAGGTCATATTGTTGGTTGTTATAGCCATTATTTGAACAGTGAAAATAATAATAAAAGATTTTTTGAACTTTAAATGTCACTAATGCTGATTATTTATTGATTCGTTTGAATTGAAAATGAAATATGTAAAATATTTTCACTGCAAAAAATAATGTATGTGATTAATTCAGATTGAATTAATCAGAGTATGTAATTACATAAAAATTAATCGATTGACAGCCCTAATAAACATTAATTATTACTAATAAACTTTTTTTCATACTTCCTATATTTGCAAGTGGATGGGAAATCCTGCTATTATTGTTATTTTTTTTTAAACTTTTTTTTAATCTGTGTTTGAATGTTTACACGATGCGTGCTATTTCAAGAGATTCTTTCTCGGCTTTGTGATTATTATATAATGGGATTCGGCTGCATTTTTTCTGTATGCAAATGAGTGTCTAAAAATAAAATCTGTTGGTTTATAATGTACTCTGTCATGACGCAGCAGGCGTCTGGCATGTACAGCCTTTATAGTTTGCTGAGCTGATTAAAGTGATTGCTGAATAAGTCACCTGAAATCGCCGTATGCGTTTGTTTGAGATATTGATGCTCTGCATGGGTCTTTGTGTCTGTGCTGCAGTAGATCATTAGCATTGCCTTGCTTGTCCTGCTCGGTCTAAGTCTCTTTCTACCCCTCTGCATAGCTGGCGTCCCGGTGAAATCATCTGTAATGCTTCCTCGATTAACATCTCAACACGTAACCTGTCATTATTATTATTATCATAAGGTTGTTGATGTCATGAATCTTTACACAAGGTAAAATGTGTATTTGAGGAAGAACGGTCGAATATGTACAGTGCCGCATTACGTGCTTCCGTTTGTTATTCTGAGGGTGATGTGCGGTACTGATCTGGGGATTTTTCTGTCTGTCTGCTTCCGAGAGTGCAGAGAACACAAGAGCCCTCTGGCCTTCTGCTGTTCTTTTTGCACATTTGAAGGGCACAGTCATCTTTTTGAAGTGCAAGTTTGAATTATCAGTTACCCCTTTTCCACCAAAAAAAGAACTGGTTCGGAACTCGGAACTCAGAACATAACGATGTAAGTAAATTAGCCTAAGGCTAACTCTGGTGTAATGCATCAAATGTTTACATTTATGTTATTAATTGCACATGGTCCCTTTTAAATAAAAATCGAATCGAATCGAAAACCTGGTGCTGGTTCAAAGTTGGTTCAGAGTTGGTTCAACTTGCGAACCGCTTCAGAACCTGTTTGTTTTTCCACTGACTAGAGCGCCCAGGGAACGACTTCGTTACGTCACTGTGTACGTCGCCATACGTCTTAGCTAGAAACGCTTGCAAGTACAACATTACTTTGGGATTATCTCTAACTTGTGTACCAAGGAGGCTTTAAAAACAATTGAAATATTTAAGTCTTTTAATCTTTTCGTTTGATATGTAATCTTTTCTGATAAGTTATGTACCCCTGTCTTGTCTTTTTTTTCTTTCCATTTATTTGTTCTATATTGTGACTGTTTTCTTCTTTGCTTATTATGTCTTCAATAAAAAAAAATACAAAAATAGAAACGCTTGCGCCAACTTCAAGCATAACAATTACAAAGGCGGACTCCATCGTGTTTCTGCAAATGTTTCTCCTGGCTTTGCGATCCTTTATTATGGTCAGAAAAGATGTTTAGAACACATCTAAACCCGCCCCAGCCCCCGACTTAAGCATGACGTGGTAAAAGAACGGTTCTAGTCCAGCAGAGTTGGTGCCGCTTTGGAACCAGTTCCCCTGGCCGAGAACCGGTTCTTTGGCTGTCGAAACACAAAGAACTCGTTCGCGTGCAGGCTCCGGCTCAGAACCGGCTCTCAAAATGCTTTGGTGGAAAAGGGGCTAGTGGAGTCAAAAACTGGTTCTTTTTCAGAGTGTGAGCTAATATCGAAACCTGATTTGTTAAAAACCTTGTGATTATCATCTTTAGTGAAATTATGTGTATACAAACCAAAAATAACAATGAATCCGTACTATATCTTGACTTTCTACCATGCTGGGGTGTGTTTTCCAAAAGCCATGGTCTCAATTTCCGTTGTTACCAATAGAGTTCAATGGAACTTGCGACCATAGTTGCATAACGATGCTTTTGAGAAACGTAAACCAGGTCAGTATTGTAAGGGTTTGCCTGTAAGTGTTGGTACTATGAAAAAACTCTGCTGTCAGCACTATTCAGAAGACAGTTTAGTCTAAGGGCGGATGAGTCGTATCCTCACCACTTCAGAATGATTCATGGTCTTTTTACTGTTAGGGGTTATACTGTTGTATTGAGTTACAGTGCATTTGAAAATAAAGTTATAACTCAAGTCCAAAAAGTATTATGTAAAGCAATACAGTGATTCATGATGGGTTTTAGTGTCATTTAATGCCTATTGTAGAATTTAGTTTTTCATGTGACCTTGAGATGGTTTGAGTTTTGTTTGGGATCCTGCTTGGAGCCAGACCCTAGCAGTCAGTCTGTCTGTCTTTCACATGTATTAGAATATAGCAGCATGCTGGGAGGTTGTTGCTAGGGGCAGGATAGAGCACTTACATATGTAAGGTAAATCCATTTGCATGGTTTTGCATTTCAGCTTTGAGCAGCTCAATATTTGGATCACAGTTAGAGGTGTAAAAATAAATCGATTCATAATGAATCTGCTAAAAATGAAGTAAGATTTAATATTCAATTTACTCAAAGTATTTAAATTAAGAATCTTTATTATATTTTTGATTGTAAATTTTTACTCAATCCAGATTTCCAATTTAATTTTTTATTGGCACAATATTATCACTTTTACTAAAACTATTGATTTGGAACAAAACAACCTGGCCAAGTTTTATATTTTATAGTGCATTGTAATTTTGTAGGTGCTAATAATAGAATCCAGTAGGGCTACACAATAATCATTAAATCGTTCACTTAATAGGCTTGTAGGTGGCGTATGGAGTTTATTTAACCAACACAACAATGATAGTTTTATCAAACGAAAAATCCAGCCCGTTCGCATCCCAAGGCGTCATATACTGACGCTTTTGACATTTTGTCTACATCGAATGCAATATGAGACGCAGATGTATAGACCATTTCACAAGATGTAAACAACACTGGTCCAGAAGCACTTCCTGTTTCAGTTTGTAGCTGTTTTCTTTATTTCACATGTAAAGAAAACATCTCAAAGATGTTTGTTTAACTTTTTGATTCAGTTTTATATGTTCTGTTGGTTGTATTTTATCCCAGCTTTTATGTAGTGTTAAAAAACTGAAACAGGAAGTGCTTCTGGACCAGTGTTGTTTACATCTTGTGAAATGGTCTATATGGGCCAGAAGGCGCCTCCTAGTGGTCTAACCCTAACCCTACCCCAGAACTAAACCTACCCATAACCAAACAAATCTCTGTGCGTGTTATATTGGCACTAAAGGGCGCCATGTGCGTTGGATTTAGATGAAATTTCAAAAGCGTCACTTTATGACGCCGTAGGATGAGAACGCGTTGAAAAATCAATACAAAAAACAGTGGCTCCTTCTCATAATTCTAATAATTCCCAATGTTACATTTTTTACATTCTATTGTAGCACAGAGGTTGCATAAGTGCATTTATTCACCAACCATGATCTCAAACATAGGCCGAGATTCATGTTTGTATTTATTTTAACAATTCACTCGCAGATTTAGGAGCAGCAAATCGCAGATGCAGCCTCGTGAAAGAACACCGACTGACTGACTTTTTTATTTGTGCAGAATTTCACAATAGAAATCAATAAATTTCAACATACACTGTGACGCTTAATATTCAACAATATTATGGATCTGACTATACTGATGCTGTTGTATGAGAGCTGAATTGAGCTGGACGATGACATCATTTTTTGCAGAACTGCTTTATAGATGAAATGAACTTGTAAATGGTCTTTACAACAGAACTGAACACTGAACTAACCTCAGCTGCCGAAATGCAACATTTTCCTACTATCACTGTAAAGCTGCTTTGAAACAATCTGATTTGTATAAAATGCTATATAAAAAAAGGTGATTTGATTCGTCAGATCATAAGGGCTTTTTTTGCAGAGGAAAAAAAAGAGTGTGTGTGCGTATGGTTGCCTGGTTGGGGAAGATAAAGTAAAACACTGGACCGAAAGCGTATCCTTTTAAGACAAAAGCTCTGTTTGGAGAATTTATACTCTTGACATCTGGCAACCCAGAGCAGGAAAGAAAGTGGAGGGTCGTTACCAATGCAAGATAATGGAAATGTCAAATTGTCAAAGTTTTTCAGGACAAATAACCTCCAGGCCCATTTGACGGCGATTATTTGTAATTAATCGAGAGCAGCAGATATTGTTATCACGATTAAAATATGATTAATCATGCAGCCCTAGAATCTAGTCATTTGTCAGAGTGAATATTTACCCGAAATCACAATATAGTATCTAAATTATAGGCATGACTGTGGGTTCTCATATTTTCAGATAAAAGGAACATTGTTTTGGAGCTTTTTTTATGGCCATGGTTGGGTTAACCAATGCATTTATGATTAACCATTATGACTTTCTGAGAATTGAAGAAACTCATAAAGTGACTTCAGTGGGTTTGACAGAAAGGGACAAGCCCAAACTGGTTCTATGGTGGTGTTGTCAGTGCCTGCAGAGGCATAAAGCTCCAAATGGCTGTGCCAGGCCTCCTGTGGACATGTGGTTTATAAGCAGAGGTGTTGCATGCATCCTCCCATGCACCATGTGTTCCGCCGATGGCGGCTCAAGGTTTCACACTCTCCCAGCCTGACCCGACTGCGCCACCCACTCACGGGAACCTGGTGCTTCCAGGTGGCTCTCATCGCCTGACAAGTCTACGTGAGATTCGAAAGGTCTACGTTTACTGTTGAAGTAGTTCATAGCGTATTAGCGTCATGCGCGCAGGTCCAGAGTAGCTAATTGATTCCTGCATTGTTGCGTTGCTCTCAAAACGGGAGAGTCTGTTGTGACTGTGCTTGACTTGCACATTTGCTGGAGTGCGATATAACACTCAATGGTCTGAAACAGTTGTGGCTTTTCCATTAATGAAATGGAAAATAAGAGTGAACATTTTCTGCTTTCAGCAAGTGTTAAATCCAGCCCAACAATTTGTAAAATTTGCCAGCATGGAGCTCAGGCAGTGTATTCCCAATTTTTGTATTCTAGGTAGACTGTGGCCTGGCCACATATAAATATAAAATTTCAGGAGTCACAACTGCATTTGAAATGAATCTCTTAAATGAAGACCACGTCTGACAGCACGCAGATACTGAATTGAGATCTCTTTCACATCGTCTTCTGCTTGAACAGACAATTTCAGACAAAATTATGACAAAATGACTGACTTGGCGAGTATACTAGTAAACAGTCGTTTTTTTTTTTTTTTTTTTTTGTTAAGTGAAAATAAAACCGTCCAGAGATAAAAAGCATGTGTACAGTATCAGTATATTGTATCCCTAAAGTGACAGCAGCCTAATATTCCTGCTAATGTCTGTGTTTTTTTAATGTTAATCAAGCAAAAGACTGACTGCAAAAATATCACTTCACAGAATAACTATAATAAGGGTTCATCTATATACTATTCAGTGACAGTGTTTTTATTTTTTTACATTTGATTTACTA
Organism: Pimephales promelas; assembly: GCF_016745375.1. The sequence continues at coordinate 8,852,073 of NW_024121432.1, forward strand.
TCACCTAATATGTATCTAACTAACTACTGTTGTTAGATCTACCTGTAAAACCTGTTTATTTCATATGTATCTTTGTTCTATTGCTTGTAGTTTATGTTCTTAATTTGTTAGACTGTTTACTTAAATATAATATTAAATATAAAATATAGATTTCTAAAACTATTAATGTAGTTTTTTTCCATTTGTATTGTTCTGGCATTTCATGTAAAAAGTCTGGTGAGTAAGATACATTTACTAGCCAATGGTGACTTGAGTTCAGTGCATCAGTGGAGGGTTCATTCGTTGCAGTGTTGCTATGTCTACTAATTATAAGCATTTTGGCCATGTTGTTTGGACTTGGTGCAGGTCACAATACTTTGGTATTATTGAAAATATAAATCATTTAGATTTATTTTAGTTTTATTCTGGGCCGATTTTTGATTACTGTTTATTTTTGTAAGATCTGGCAATCAAAGCTCATACCTCTAACCCTGTGATTTTCTTGCAATCACTCTGGATACACACCACATAGAAATTTTGTAAGTGCTGTGACACTACCTGAATTTTAGTTAATTTGGTTGTAGAATGCAGTTCTCACTGATTACCGAACTGTGTGTGGCCTGCGGACAAAACAGTAATTACGTACTAAAAGGTGAATTAACAACCAAATGTTGTTGTTGTTGTTGTTATTATTAAATGTTGCATTAGATTTATATTCTTGCTGTAGTGTTGAAATGATGATGATGAAAATTATAATACAATTCAATAATTCAATTATTATTATTATTATATTATTAGCATATTTGCTGTGGCAATTAGTTTGAAATTCCACTGGTTTTGACTACTAAAAGTTTGGTATCTTGACAGCCCTATTGAAAATCGTCAAAGTCATATTGATTGCTCTTGCTGTCAACCCGTCCCTGTCAGTGATTGTTGATTTGGGTGGGTCCTTGACCGGTGCTGCCCTCGTCAGCGCCCGAGTGATTAATTGCCAAGTTTACAGACTGGACGCTCGGAGCGTGACCGTGCATTATGATCAGGCGTCTGCGCGCTGAACCCCTCCCTCAAAAATGACAAGGCCCTTCTTTTGCACCTGACCTGTCACTCACACCCATCTGTTCCTGTGGAGACAAGCCAGACAATCGCAAACCACAGGATCTGTGCCATGCACCAAACCACATGATCCCAGAGTGCATCTGTCACATGTTTCCCTGTTTTACTGCTCAGAGATCATGCTTTCAAATAAGTAAATAATTGAATTGATTTGACTTTATTGCTTTCTTCGGCTCGGTGGCACTTTTGTATCATGTTAGAGAACAGGGTAGCGCACTGCAATTTTGTGTAGATTGATTGCTCATTTTTTGGCCTCCAGCAGTTGGAACAAAGCTGAACCAGTACCAGTGTGCTGGTCAATTCTGTTTTTGAAGGTGCAGTACCATGCAAAATGTTAAATTTAAAGGAATTATATTAAATGTTTTAAACAATAGTGCATATTATCGATGTATTGTCTTTCTCTAATGAGTGACTCAGGCCCAGACCCTATACAAGTATGTGAACACAAACGTTACCATATCAACACAAGCGTATCAGATCAGGGTTGTTAGCCTAGATTTCATAGCATTTTATAAGGTGCACTACTGTAATGGCAGGATGAAGCGTTGAGCAATCAAATCTATATTTCTGAAAGAGAAATTCACAATACCAATGATAAATGGGATTTGACCTACATTAAAACGATCGAATACGTGTTGCTAAAAACTCAAAGGTTTTTTGTGACGTATTAATTGACCCTTCGCTAAGCCACGCCCGAAAACCGCCACTGGCCAATCATGTCTTAGCAACCGTAACTATGTGCGGGAGGTCTGGCAAGCTTTCGAACGAGGGAACATGCTGAAGCATTGTGCGTATGGATTGTGCAAATCTGATACCGGTATACTAAAAGTTTGGATGGGGGAGAGGAATTGTTTTCCTTCCAGAAAATCTAAAAGCCAAGGGGAGAAATGATTGGTGCGATCTAGCATATGTGCGAGACCCATTCTGGTAAATGTCGACATGCTTAACAAAAACACCTATTGCTTGGAAATATTGACGGTTCTTTGGTCATAATGATAACGTAAAATAAGACGATTAAAGTCAGAGACGAGACAAAGGCTCACTGACATTAAAATATATTTCAGCATTTTGTTAATCAACGTCCTACTAACGTTACCCCTTACTAAGTAACTTAACCCAATCCGATCGCGGCTCTCCCGGCATTAGTGTTATTATTCCACAAGATTTATTGATAAGCTGTTTGATTTATAATTATTAAGATTATTTTCACATACCCTGCTGTGTATGAACACAGCTGTTCCTCAATTTGTGTTTTCCATTTGAACGGTCAGCGTATGAGGCGCTGCTGCTTGCGCTGGGACTATAACGTTAGGCTTTAACTTCAATTTTTAAGAAATTATTCTCTAACCGGTTGCATATAATGTCGTGAATATATCCCTTGAATGCATACTGTAGTCCCTTTTGTCTTGCTCTCTCAGATATTTCACTTGTTCGCCGAAAATTACTAATTATCTCATTGGGAATGTCTGACACCGGGTGCATCCACACTATAATAGATGGGCCAGCCGCGAAAGCTTGACAGGCGTAGCAACAGTAACTAGGGAGGGCGGGGCTTAGCGAAGAGTCAATTGTAGTAGTCACCAAAAAACAGCTCATCACTAAGCAACTTTTTATCTTTTGTCAAATCAACTTAGATAATGTGATAAAGTTTCTGTTGATTTAAACTAATATTCTTCATTTTATTAACTCATTTTTTTATTTCAACGAACTCAACATTTTAAGGCAATTAGATAAAGTTAAACCAACAATAATTTTACAGTGCTACTACTAATTTCATTAGACAGCATTTTTGATAATAAATTTGTATTCAATCAATCGCGAAATAATATTATGGATTTTATAGTGCCTTAAATTAAAAGGTAGCTAGCTTTGTAGAGGTATACATAACAAACATGTTGAATGCTTCGCCATCAGTGGGATGAATTTTTGTGATGATATCGTTGGTCATATCGCCCAGCCCTGGGCAGTTTTGAAAAAAATCTTTTATCAACTTTAAGTCAATATATCAACTTACCTGAATACTAACACATAATGGCAACTCTAGCGACCCCTTGGCCTTGAGTACTGGCAGGCCAACGTAAGCGCTTAACACTCACATTTACGGATATACTTAAACTATGTTTGAGACCTGGGAGGTCACTTAAGGCCAAAATTAAGTGTTTCCTTCTTTTTGATGGCAAAGCTACCTCTCAATCATTAAATATTTAGGCTAGCGTTTTGCATATCATGCGTTTGAAATGATGTTTACCTCATACTGCGCAGATCACTGCATGCACATGCTGCTTCAAAACAAAGCTTAGCCAGTAAATATAAATCACTATTGAAACCGAGCAGCACAGAATAAAGAGAGAGGAGGGTGGGGGTAGGAAAGACCAGAGCAAGGGAGAGAGAAAGGGAGAGAGGCAGGGCGGGAAAAAGCCTGCTCAGTTGAGCAGTATTAACACAGCGTAGCAATTTCATCTTCCCAAACGTGATCTCCTTTAACAACTGTGAGCACTCAAATGCCTGTTGCCAGGTTACCGTCCAGCACTGTGAAAAGCGGGATTGTGTACGCGAGCAGCATGGAGAAGCGCCGCTGACTTGCGCCCATCTCTAAATAATGAATCACCGATGCATTCTGAATAGAGGGAACGCGATGAATAGGCGTGTGTGATTGGGATCGAATCCGCAGCTTCGGAGCCGGGGGAAGCCATGCAGCTCCAGTCTGCTGCACAATGCAAGGTGTCCGGCTTCATACTGAATGAGAGATGTGCCCAGTCTCCGAAAATGGAAGTCCACCGGTATGTACACACACAGGCTTCATGGGTTTGTTTTCCTTTGCAACTGTTGCATCATTAATGTAGCTCAAAGACATTGTTGAAATGCATGTTTAGGCTCACGTCGGTTTACTTTCTACCTCAATTTTGCTCTCTGGGATTGTGGGTTTGATGAAGCAGTGCTCTATTGTAATATTGGTGGATGCGAGTTGCTTTAGGAAGTGTGGTGTAAAATGTTTTCTGTAAGATTACAGTTTCATTTGCACTAATAGCTCCCTGTGGAATGGATAGGAGATGCACAAATTGGCCTATAAAACCAGTGGCAGGCTACCAATATTTGTGCACTGCAAATTCATTCATCAAACATTCATGGCTAGTTTATCCCATCGCACAAATAGGGTCAAATCAAAGTTCATTTTTTGTCTTAATTTTACCGTCATGGGGGTCTCAACTAAGTGAAATTGTTTTCTCACTACTGATAAGTGCTTGAAATTCTTTTGAAGGAAAGGTGTTTCCCCATGTGGCCACAATGAATGGGGTGTTTTTATAAACCATGCTGCCATGACTAAGTATCACTTATGACGTTCTTAAGGGGAGCCTCTATGCATCCAAACGGTTTGGTGTGAGAAGTCGCTGTGCATTCTTTGTGTGTGAATGGGCATCTCAGTGGAGGCAAAACAGGTCGCTGTCAGCACTCACCTGCTACTTTGTTAAAAAAGTAAATTGCATTGGTGTTTGCACAGTAAACACAGCATGAACCTGCTTTTCGGAGAGCCTCAGGTCATTCTGGAGGTGAGGTGTTGGTGGTAGCTTTTTCTGGAATGAGGCGTTTTTTTGCTGATGTTTATGTTTTATATACACTGCTGAGGAAAACCAGTAGGGCTGGTCCCGTTTTATGAGTTGGTGGGACTACTCTCATTCTTAAGATTTTTGTGTGTTTCTTTTGGGGTGAACACTATTGCTTTGTAAACATTTACTCCACTTTAAATGCAAAAAACTCAACAACATGTATTTATATAGATTATATTTTTCACATACTTATATAAACTATTTAATATGATTATTACGTTTATTTATATAAATTCCAACATATATATACACACGTTTCAGCTTTCCATGATCTTGTCAAAGGTCACATTAATTGATGTCAGCTTGAGGTCCAGTTGTAATTGGAAAGCTATTGTAAAAGTTCCTCATGATTAAAAAGAGGGTATCTCTTAGACTTCATAATGCCATCCGTCTGGCTTTACAACACAATCACGAACCTCTTAACTTTCCTACATGTCAAACTGTGTGGATTATACCCGACACACTGCTTAGATAGGGATGACAGATGGCAGCTGTCAAAGAGAAAATGTATTTAGGGTAGACTGATGTTTTTCAGTGACCAGTGAAACAAGGAAAAAATAAAGGAAGGCATAAATTTGTTCTGCAATAGATATTGACATTGTTGTAAATTAACATAGTGTCAGCCATCTTTTTTTGGAAGCTAAGCTAGCAGGCTCTTGTTCTGTGTAGAAGTCTGAGTAGTAGGGGTTACCATCCTCTTTTTCCCGGACATGTCTGGCCGTTGATGTCCGGGATTCAGCTTTTGCTTTCAGTAGTCGCCATTCATTATTTACATCGGGGTTTCTCAAACTCGGCCCTGGAGGGGTCCAGGTAGGTGTGTTTGAACAGGTTTGGAGCTAAACTCTGCAGGACAGTGGCCCTCCAGGACAGAGTTTGAGAAACCCTGGTTTACATGCACAGCTTTTGTTTCAATCTAACTGAATTAATTCTCATCGGTAAATCTGAATGTAGTGTTTACGTGAATGCTAAACAAGTGATCGGTTGATGTGCGTTTTAACATTTCTAAGAAAATTTGCGCTTCTTTGTGAGAGATAAAAGACCGGTGCGTCTCACAGGTGTTGCTCATTGCTAATAACGCCACCGGCCTCGCGCGGTTCTCCCATGGCCCTCAGTCGTCCTGCTCGCCAGTCGCCACAGTAAACATGACTAGCGGTGTTCTCCACACGGCCCTCACTCATCCTGCTCGTCACTGTAAACATGATGAATGGCGACTGTAGAACGCAAAAGCCGAATCCTGGACATTTTGAGCGATCTCGAAACACATTTTCGGGCAGACTCGGAGACTCACTAGTTGCCTAGACTTTCTTTGTTGTTCAACTACTGCGATAATTACCACCCCTACACTCTTAGAAGAAATGGTTCTATTTAGAACCAGAAATGGTTCCATCCCCCGCTTCATATATGGAACTCCAAAATGGTTCTATGTAGAACCATTTTTTGGTAAAAGGTTCTATTGGCCAAGTATGGAACCCCAGGGTTCTATATAGAGCCCAGAGGAACCCTTTTTTAAGAGTGTATAGAACCTTTTAGGGGTTCCACATACATAGCGCTGATAGAACCTTTTCTTCTAAGAGTGTACACTCTTAGAAGAAATGGTTCTATTTAGAACCAGAAATGGTTCCATCTCCCGCTTCATATATGGAACTCCAAAATGGTTCTATATAGAACCGTTTTTTTTTAATATAGAACCCAGAGGAACCCTTTTTATAAGAGTGTATAGAACCTTTTATGGGTTCCAAATACGTAGCGCTGATAGAACCTTTTATGGTTCTATATAGAACCTTTTCTTCTAAGAGTGTACCCTACTATGATGTCCAGACAAGTCTCAGTTGATTCACTAAAGTTAATGCTACGTTTGTCTGTATTTAATATTTGGCACATTTTTTGTTTCTGATGGTGCTGACCTTCTTTTTCTCTTCCAGATTTTGTGTTCTGTGTTCGTACTCAAAAATGAGTGAATTAAAACTATATTAGCACTCTGCTCTCATTTATTTCTGCCCTTTTTAAGTGTGTTCTTGTCCCCTTGCCAGTGGCTTAAAAGCAAACTCCTCTCACAAATAACTGCCCATGCAGAGAATGTCACCAGGGCTGTTTATACAGTGATGATGTCTCACATTGTCCTGCAAAGCATGGCATGAATGAATCCGCACCGGCATCGACCGAAACGGGTGTTCTGCGTGACTCATGGTTTGTGAGTGGAGTGTATTTTTTTTTAAGCCAGTTTTTGCAGTTTCTGTGGAGGAGGTGAGGTGTTGGCATCTCAGGGACTCTCCATCTCGACCGTGGAAGGAAGCAGTCACTGTCATTAGCTGCAAAGGATCATAGTAAGGATGAACAATGAACTCCAGGCTGAGAGTATTAACGTTTTTTTTTATATTTTCATATAACTCAAGATAGATTTGGGGATAGACCAGTTTACTGTCTATTTAGCGCTGATCATTCAATCAAGGCTTGTGCTAAAGAGGAAAACAAAAGGCAAGTGAAAAGCCTGAATGGCTCTGTACCCCCCCCCCCCCCCCTTCATAAAGATTTATTTTTCACAGTAATATGTAGGAGCTACACATAAAACCCACCCACGTACACAGTGTTGCTAAGGTGATGGCTTTAATTCCTCAGTCTATAAAAAGACCAAAAGAGAGCAAAAACACCAACGAGGGATTGTGACTTTATGAGGATGTCTCTCTCGACACCAGTGTGTGATCACTACGGAGTCTGAAATCTTTTGAATTGGAATGAAGATTGTGTCATGGATAGTATCCTCCTCAAAATGGAGGAAATTAAATGCAGGAAAACAGATACAAGTGCTGAATTTGTTGACATGCTGCTTCGTATAGTGAGTTCGACATCCTCCTCTTCCAAACTCCTCTTATACAGTCGCATAGGACGAGCAAAATTCATATTTCCTCACCTAGCCTGAGCACCTCTCAAAAGTGTTGGCTCACGCTTGTATTTATTTGAATGGGGTTCACTTGTAGACTAAAATTGTTATTTAAAGTAAAAAGGAGATTTCTCAAACGACTCGTTTTCAGTCTCAGTCTCTGATTCAGTCTCTCTAAGCCCCTTCCGCTGTTCTGAGAACTAGTCTTAACTTAACTCAACAGCGTGTGTCTGAAATGTCCATTACCAAATCTGAATGTCAGTTCCAGAGGCTTCCTGAATCCTCAACGATTGTACACACTGTAACGATGGCCTTGATTTGACCATATCAATTTGAGCTCGAGTCCGATGATGAAACATTTCAACCTGAACCTCCTTTAATTGACACAAAATGTAGGTAATACTGGGCCCACAGATGGTTGGCAGAACTATTTCAGTAAGACCGTAATAAGGTGAGATAGGCGGTTAGCCGGAGACCTACATCTGCACTGGGTCTACAAAACAAAACTATGTATTTTGAGCACTCGGGAGAAAATATTTACATGAATAATTAATCGTACTGAGTATAATTCAGAGGAGCAAGTTGGTACAGATAAAGTGGGGTACTGTCCCATCTTTTAATGGATCGTTTTGCGAATCCCGCGTTGACCTAGCCAAGAAGCAATCGACAGTAAAATGACCAAAACAAGAAAAAAGGTTATACTGCATTAGTATCGCTGTGGTCATTTTAACTACTGACTTAAAACTGGAAGTGTATACAAAGAGGATTTGCGTTGGCAGTGCAGAAAACAGCAGGTCAAAGTAGACAAAGTTTGTGGGCAGCCGATGAAAACCATTGACTGGCAATGGCATAATGCAAATTTGTTGCGTATGAATGTTACGCAAAGTGAGACTGGAATTACTGATTATGACTAGTTTCGGCAGGTCAGAATCGATTCTTTCTTTTGGGAGAAAATAACTTTATTTGTTGTGCACTTTGGGCTTTAAAACTTTAAAACAGCTGTACTACACACTGCATGAAAGGAAATATCTGAAAAAGCATAAGGGCACTTTAATCAATTGTTTCAAACCTGTAAGGCATTTTTTGTTAACACAATCTTTAATATTTTTAACACAAAAGGACATTTAAAAAAAAAAAATATATATTCATAGTTTTTCCATACCGTGCCAGTTCTTAGTGGAACGTCACTGAGGACTGCTAAAAATTCAGCTTTCCCATCAAAGGAATATCATTTTGTATGTATTGTATGTGTTATTTTTATATTATATATGTATGTATTTCAGTTCTATCATGATCTTATTTTGCAGACGGTGATCAGGGTTTCAGTTATTTGTCACTGTATGCCGATCTCACCTTGTGGCTGTGAGACAGTATGAATCTCACAGTGGGAGTTGGAGCCTATTTCCAGCTCCCTGCTACGCCTACACCATGCCGTGGACCCTCGAGCTCCCCGTGAGCAGTCAGCTCTCAGCCTGAGCCATCTCTGTTACAGGAGTATGGTTTAAAATAGCTCCTGTCTGCTCTTTCTCACGCACCTGTGGCTAGTTAAGTAGGTAAAACGCAGCAGAAGTGTTATTTTAGGAGTCCATGGCCCTCTTAGGGATTTGTAGAATCGTTTAAATGAGATATTCATGTTGCCATTGATTATTTGGTCCATTTTGCTATTAAACTTGAAGTGTAATTTTTTTGTTCTCGTGTTAAAGTGCTTTCTCGTATCCCAGCTTTAATATACTGAGATAAGTTAAACATGCTTAAATGCAAGTTAATATCCTTAAACATGATTATACTGTATTTGCTCAACCAAAGGCATGAGTTTGGAGTGGGACTACCTGTTTAACTGACCAATGCAGATTTTAGAGGGTACATTTCCTAGCCCTTCAATCTGGAAGATTTACCGCATGATTTCTGTGTTTCGCTGTGTCCTTGAAGATCTCTCTATTCTAGAGCCCGACGATAAAGGATTTTGAAGGCCGATACGATACAAATATTTTGGGGTTCCGATATATCGGCCGATATATATATATATTTTTTCCAGAAACGCGCAACAAAACATTAACAGATTTCCCTAACATTAGTTATTTGTAGTTATTTATGAGTTTTAATTACAATAATATGATAATGCATTTTAGAAAGAAACTTGTTTATTTTATTGTTAGAACAGACTGATGGTAGTGGCATTAGCTAGCTTTGTGGTTAGCTAGCTAGTCTATGATGAGCCATAATTTAGCAATGGATAACGTCATACTGCAAATTGTAAAACATACATTTTCAATACAACAGGCCAAGGAGAGATGGTATGTCTCATTGCTATAACTGTCACATGCTATTAAAGAAATACTTCAGTTAAAAGGACAGTCAGTCAACTACACTATAACAACGTAACGTTACAATTACTAGCTAATTCCGCTTCACTCTTGGCTTATTTAACAGCAGCAAATCTGGACATGATAGTCACAAATTTTGTCATGCTTATTTGAGTTAAGAGAACTGATGGGGATGTTCTTTTAATTGTTATTCAAACAATGTATGTATCGTGACCAACTCAACGAGTGTTGCCAACAGGGACGGTGTAGAGTGCCCTCTGGTGGACAAACTATACAACTCCAACACTCATGACATGGTTCATGTTTTTCGTCCGTTTTTATTTTATTTTTGAAATATTCATTTATCGGCAATTATAACTGCCGATACCGATAGTTTGGAAAATGCCTAATTTCGGCCGATAATATCGGTCTGCCGATATATCGGTCTGGCTCTACTCTATTCCTTCATTGTGTGAAACACATTGTGGTTTTGCATTACGTTTTTGGAGTTGTGGAGCCATCACACAAGAACAGGGTGATAATGTGATATCACGGTGGTAACCTTGACTGAGACTTTGTCTAACTGTTTGTCTGTATTTCATTCTTTTTTTGATATTCTTTGTGAGAGATTTCAACAATACCTCAGAAATCCCTGAGGAGAGCAGGATTGCTCTGTAAATATATGGACCTGAGGTCAGTGGTTTCACTTGACTCGTGAGGCGGTTTGAATCCTTTTGCTTGCTAGAGTCTCAGAGGATTTGTGATGTGGCTTAGAGATGGCATGAGTTATAGTGTTAGACAATTCGCGCTGTGTAAACAAACTAAGTGTTAAAGTGTGAACGTGTCTGAGTTGGCCTTCGTGACATGCATGATTCATATCAAACCTTCAGGGCTATTCATCATACATTGAAACATATCTAGATCTATATTTAATTCTCATGTAGTGTTTTGTGACTTGTGAATTATAGAACATGAATGCATGATTTGAAATTCCTAAATGGACGTTTTATTTTATTTATTTATTTTTTTACATAAAAATAAAAGCGGTGACACTATCATTTCAACCTTTGTCGCCAGATACATTTTTAATGTTTAATGTCATGTTTTATGAAATTAAAAGAACAAATATTATATTATTTAGACAGATTATACAATATTTACCTGAGATGCATTTTTAATGTTTTCAAAAATTGCTTCTGTAAACTTTCAGTGATGATGCAAGCATATTGTTGAGTCAGAGCTGATTCATTGATTAAGGTTATAGTAAAACTAGTCTGATAGAATTACGGCTGAATAAAAAGCACATTAACATAAGTGATTTTAACAATGTTCCCTTTTTTTGTTTGGTGTTGTCGGCTTGCAGATTCCGCTTGTTTATTGGTTCAATGCCATTCTCACACATGCTGCGACAAGCATCCCTTCATCTTAACTTGTGTAGTTTATTTGTGAATGAGTGTGTTACACAGACGGGGACAATGGAGCTGTCATTGAGGACATTACTTTGAGCCGTGTTGAAGGTTGATGATTATTTCTCCTGATGTTGTGGGCGCTGGGTTGCATAATCAGATCTTGGTTTACCATGCTCTTCCCCAGAGCATTTTGCAGGCAGTGCTTGCTCTCGCGTCACTGCAGCCTCAGCACAAAGCCCTCTGATGTCGTATTTTTTAGCCGTTGAGACGTCAAGGCGATGAAGGAATGAAAATGTTGCTTTGGATGTTTTGTTGTTTGTGCATATAATAGGGTTTTTGATAACACATTTTTCATAGTGCTTCTTTACAGCCAAATTAATTCCTTTAAGCTTTAAACAAACAGTTTTTCATTTCGTCTTTGATCCATATGTCAAACACTTGACATGCAACAGAGATTCAGAGAATTATTTGCCAATTCACATTAATATAATTATTGTTCACTTGAAGAAAGACAAATCATATAATGTTCAGCTTTATATTATACTTGAAACCCTGCATACTCACACACTACTAGTTTAACTTATTTATATTAAACTGCTTTTTTATTTGCATTCAATTCCAGGCTCCAGCACAGCGAAGCTTGTTATTTTGACAATTCCCTAAATGGTTTATTAATCCTATGATAGATAAAAAAGAAATGTGAGGATATAATTCCATAGCTGTCATAATTTTGGCCGTGTGCTTTATTCCATCATGTTGTTTTCCTTTCATTACAGAACCTTGTGTGCTTTCCTCTGTCTGTCCTTGGGATGTATTTGCACCTCAAATGAGATTGAATGGAAACATTATCTGTTTAAATGTTTTTGTTTTTTTTGCCAATTCAGAAAAAACGAATTGAACATTAATGGTGGATTGACACTGTTCTTTGTGTCGTCGTACTGTATGTTTTGAAATCCGCTGTTCTCCAGGCCTGCTGAAGTGTCAGATTGAATTTAGGCTCCATTTACACCTGTATTAAGATTGCGATAGACGAGGGAGACGAGACACAAACACATTTACAGCTCGTGTCCATGGCCTGATTTCTTTTAGGGGAGGATTTTTTCAGATCTTTCAACCTAATGGACTAAATAAGCTTGCGCAATTTATTATGACATAATTTGCAGCAGTTTTAGTTTCTGCTTTGATAGCTGCAAGACCACGCCGAAATTGGCGAGTTTGTGTTAGAAATCAGGAATGGTGAAGAGTACATTGAGCTTGGTACGTTTTTACATCTTCAAACCAAACTTGGGTCTCCAGCCAAAGTTTAAATCCCAACAGGCAAGCGTGCCTCCCATAATGTTTATGCATTATATATCATTAGGCGGAGAGTAGGCGGTCTTTAATGGCTGTTCGAACATGTGAGCGTTTCCACTACAAAAGCGTTTCCAACTACCTCTGGAAGTGGTCGAATGTGAACAAAATGTTTTAGACCCTGTTTTACAACCTCCACTTGTGGTCCACTTGACAAACGCATCTTAATACCAGGTGTAAATAGGACCTTACTTATGGCTCTTTTCCACTGCATGGTACGACTCGGCTCGACACGGCACGGCTTAGTTTGCTTTAGCTCGGTTGCTTTTCCACTGCAGTTAGTACCGCTTTAAAGTGGGTGGGATTTGGTTAATCGATAACAGCGGTGGCTGTTTCTGGCTATTTAAATCTAGCTGGTTTGGTTTCTTGTGTCTGTCTATTGGTCGCAAATACAATGACGCTGATACTGACGATTCTGTCTGACCAATCAGTGATCTGCCAGTTCGACCAGTTATCATTTAAAGCGAACCGAAGCGAGCCGTACTGTACCATGCATTGGAGAAGCGCCATTACAGTAGCAAATTTTGGGTGAAACGATCATTCCCAGGTATCATAAGATCAGCAAATTTCAGCCTGTGTCCTGTTTAGTCCTTGTATCTGTTGTCCTGACCCTCATTGATGCTCTTGAGGTCTATGATCTGAATCTGAGTGGAGTTTTGCTTATTACATATAAAATGTAGAAATAATAAAAAAAAAATGTCTATGGTTAAAAAATAGGTAATTTATCACAATTGAAAATTATCACAAAAGTGGCCGATACAGCACAAGCACTATATTCTAAGACTTCAACCAAAACCAAACATGTTTTATATGATCTCAGTAATAAAATAAAATTTGAAATTTTCAGAGTAATTCATTTGTTTCTATGCTCCAGGATGTGAATGCTTTCTATTAGTCTTAGTTTTTTGTTGAAAGATTTATTTTTATTTTTATGTGTGTCATGGCTCCCTCCCATTGACCTGTTCTCCTGTAATAAGCATTTGCTCCCTGACTGTCTGCCATCAATTACACCGTAATATGACATCGAGCTCCGCAGAGTCCGTTCGGCCCACTCCGGCATGCTTCTTCCTTAATTAAAGTGTAGGGATTGGTCTCGGAGGACAATCCTGTTAGATTAGACCTTATCTGCTAGGCGGATGATCCCGGGATCTCATCTCAGTCCCCAGATTGATTTCAGGGAAAAGCAAAACAAAACACTCAACAGTCTGCTGATGTATATTCTCGAGCGCTTTGTTACGATTATTTAACTTATGTTAGGCATCTGATCTTGAAGTCTTTCCATCTCCCCAGATGTCCAAAGTCTTTTGTATGTGATTTAAAAAAAAAAAGTTTTTATGTGATATCAATACTTGTGAGGACTACTAGGTTAGTGTGTAATAATGGACATCAGGTTGTTGTTGTTGTTGTTAGTTTTACACCGTGTTCTGGCTGACTAGAGCTACTGGGTGGAGAGAAACCAAGCAACCAAAAGAATGCAAGTGCTTAGTTAGGACATGAACATTTCCATAAAAACAAAGAGACAAAGAAAAATAGATATTAAGATGCATTGTCAAGGTTTCTAGAGTAGGGGTTTGTAACCAGAAGTATTTTTTTTTTTTTTTTTTTTTTTTTACAAGGTCAGAGCACTTTTTCTTTAGCTTTCTCAGTCTCTCCTTTTGCCACCTGCATTAAAAGTGTTACTTCAATGTGATCACATGACAAGGAAATGCTTTCAGTGGCTCTTTTGCTTTTCTATTAACGCAGTGGGAGTTTGGAAGTCATTGTAAATAATTTAGTGTGATATGCAAGGTAGAGTTGCTCTATAGTACAAAGTGAGCAGAGAGATAGAAAATTGATTTCCAGTGTTTACATTTAATGGTGACTTCTTAATGAAAGGGTGACCTATAAAGGTGCAAAAACTGCACATGAGTGCCAAAGCAGGATCACATGACAGATGGTTACTTCATTGTGGTTCAAGGCGTTCTGTGATTGAAAGAACAATTAAAGTTTTTTCATTGAATTTAATGACCTGGATCCCATATTTATTGCCATTTTAGACCAGAGGCTGTTCATTTGAGTTAATTTGAACCCTTTTAAAAACATTGTGAATAGTTTTCCATCATCCAATAATGCATTTGTCTCTCTTTTTCTTCTTTTCCAGTGAGCAGAGTATCTGTCAGGCGCGGGCTGCTGTCATGGTATATGACGACGCCAATAAGAAGTGGGTTCCGGCTGGTGGATCCACAGGCTTTAGTCGAGTCCACATCTATCACCACACTGGCAACAACGCCTTCAGAGTAGTCGGCCGTAAAATTCAGGACCACCAGGTAAGAGAAAGCGGGAGATGTGGTCTCCAATGAGTTGACAATTATTAAAAAGCATGATGGATTGACAAATAAATGCTCTTCACAGGGTAGGTCTGGGTATTGACACAAATTTCACAATTCGATTCGATTTCAATTCACAAGCTTGCAATTTGATTTCGATTTAATAATTGATTGTTTTGGATATCAGGTAAAATAAATGGCAAATTTTCTCAAGGAAAACAAATCTCTTAACTAATGCTGTAATTTATGGGAGTCAGTTGCCTCTATAATATTGAAGGTAAAAATTGCCTGACTTTTAAAGATTACACTTATTTATTTTATAACAATAAAGTTAAATGAAATATAAACATTTAAATGGTGGCTGTCATAAAAAACTTGCCAGATTTATTCAAACATGCATTAAATATTGAAGAACATAAAAAATAATGAATATGTAATTTGGTGCATATATTTAGCTCCTCTCTAGAGCTCATTTTTTTCTAGCTGACTAATGAGTTTATGGTCACTGTATGTGGTTTTTCTGAGGTAAATGTGATGTTGCATGACATTTACAAGCTGTTTTACTGACGTCTTTCCACGGTTGAAACACTGATTGAGCGATTCCATGTGACATGATACGGATTTCAATAAGTTTTACTCTATCTTTTAACACACTTTCAGGTGCTCAGTCATGTTTATTTCATAAGGCGGTTCAATAAGGTATTATTAAGGTGGAAGAGAAGATCACGTGTGCTCCATGCTGCTGCTTCTCTTGAGCTGAACAGCGCCAGAGCGGCATTTATGTTTTTGAATTTCATAAGAAAATTGACGAAATTTGAAATCTGAGACTTTGTTTCATATCAATAGAAACAAAACACAAAGATTATTGCAAATTTATTGGATAGGATGCGCGCTACAATGTCCTAGTGATTCATCAACTGAAAACAGGATGACTAGCCTAATCGATTCTTGGGATTTAAGAATCAATATCGGTTTGTAAAAATGAGAATAGATTAAAATCGAGAAATCTATTTTTTTTACCCAGCCCTAGTAGAGAGGTCAATATTTAGCCTTAGTTTTATTTAAATGTTATTTATTGATACATATTTTTTTTAAATTTAGATTAATTATATAATCATTTTGGTCCACATTTCAAGATATTTTTAGGCATTTATGCGTTATTTTTAATGTAGATATTTGCAATTTTAAAATAGAATGGCTTTAAAAAACAAGAAACTTCAAATCATTTGGGCTTATATTTTATAATATTTATTTATATTTTTATATTTTCTTTAAAAGTCCCCCTATAAAAGATCTAGAAAGTCCCCCTGTAGTAAAAATCAAGCTTTAAATGTTGTTGAAATGTCTGTGTGGTGTTTTTGATTTTCTTTCAGACAAATGTGCAAATTAATGTCAACACCATTGCTGAGTATTTTCTCCTTAAAACTGCAGTGAACTAAAGACCGTTTTAAAACGCGTTTTAAAATCGCTGGTGTTTATGACTTCCTAATCTACCTTATAACCAAATCATGTCACGTGTGATCCTCAGCAAGTGAATCTCTTTGAGTGAGTGGAGGCGGAGCAAATTTTTACATTCATACCGTACGTATATTAAAAGTGGCAAGCTTGTACTGTAGATTTACAATCAAATTATTTTAAGGCAAGTTTTTTTTTTCAAGGACATTTTTTTAAATATCTCATTTTGGTGATCAAACATGAGTTTTAAGGGATGCAATTATCTATGGGGGACTAACAATAAAGTATAGGTATTGCTGCAAATTTATTGTGAATATTGTCACAAGTGGGTGTTTATTAGAATCTAGTCTGATATGAACGTCGTAAAGGCAATCCTCATCCAGTGGGTTTAACTGAGTCTCGTCTGCTTGGCCTTGTTGGCTTCCCCTGCAGAGAGGGCTCCGGTTTCACTGCGGTGCTTTGATGACCCATGACACCGAACACGGGAGGTTTGAGAGGCTCACAGATCAGCGCAGCGTGGTTTAAAGAGAATAACATCTCATGAGAAATGCTCCTGTTCTTGTTGTGATTACAAGAACGTTATGCTTTTTGAAAATGCTGTTCATTTTTCCTTTTAGTGATTCATTGTTGTATTTCAAGGAAGAGTTCACACAAAGATCAAAATTCTCGTCATTTACTCGCCCTCAATTTGTTTGAGTACGGCTGTCTTTTTTTTTTTCTGTGAAACATAAAAGGAAGAAATGATAAATGATCAAGAATGTACTGGCTATTTTCTTTCTCAAATGATGAAAGTGAATAAGATGAATAATGTCCAAAATGATCAAACAAGTGATCCAGATGTTAAATGCTCCATCAAAATGAATCTTTCTTTTGCTACATGGCGCCATAAACTTCAGAAGACTTAATATAGTGCACAAGTCATGTGGACTACTTTTGTGGTGCTTCTTGTGTGTTAGCCCAGGTCACTTCCACTTTTATTTTCTGTAAAGGAATGGCCTCTTCTCCTTTTGTGTTCCATAGAAGAAAGAAAGTCATGATGTAAATGATACTTTTTTTGTTTTTGTATCATAATCACATTCCTTAAGATAAAAGGCTACATGCTCTGAACAATACTTTTCTCCTATTCAAGATTTGGGAATGTTGTTTTACTTAGAGTAACCTTGACCTTATCTGTCTTGGTTTTTTTCTTCTTCTAGCTATTAATTGATCAAGCACTCTATCTATTTCCTGACCTGACACTGAATATTCAAAGATGTATGGGTCAAACAGAAATTAAAAAAGGTCACCAAAACTTTATTTCTAAAGCATTAATAATACTGGATTAGTTATACCCTATAGCTAATGTATTAAATGGAAATGGTACAAAAAGTCTGGATTTTAGGTTCTGTACAAGAACCCTTTCTGTGTTTAGGAAGCCATTTGTCTCTGGGTTTAAGGTGGCATTTGCTGAGATTAACTGTAGCCCTTTGGTCCCATTATAAATGCTATTAACATGTCTTATATAAAACCATGTTCGCATTCAGGAAACATGGTGTGGCAGTAAAAACTCTGTTCTGAATGCTTCTAGGTTGAGGGCATATTACTGATTTTTATTGGTGGTATTTCAAATTCATGACATCTACTAAAACATCTACACACGTGTGTGGTATGTGCTGCTTTAGTAACTTTTTAACCTGTCATCTTTTTGTGTATTTTGTGAACTCCAATATGTAGTGGGAGAGACTTCATTAACTGCCCTATAACAACTTCTAAAAACTGACAATGGGACCTTGTTTTAATGCATTTTTGTTGCAAAAACTAAATATAATATATGTAATACAAAATATAATATACATGTGTATATATATAATTATATACATTTTTAAGTGATAGTCCTTTTTTTTCCCTGAGGTCCACTTATAATACAAACCGAATTCCATAAAAGTTGGGACACTGTACAAATTGTGAATAAAAACAGAATGCAATGATGTGGAAGTTTCAAATTTTAATATTATATTTAGAATACAACATAGATGACATCAAATGTTTAAACTGAGAAAATGCATAATTTTAAGGGAAACATAAGTTGATTTTAAATTTCATGGCATCAACACATCTCAAAAAAGTTGGGACAAGGCCATTTTTACCACTGTGTGGCATCCCCTCTTCTTTTAATATCAGTCTGCAAACGTCTGGGGACAGAGGAGACAAGTTGCTCAAGTTTAGGAATAGGAATGTTGTCCCATTCTTGTCTAATAAAGGCTTCTAGCTGCTCAACTGTCTTAGGTCTTCTTTGTTGCATCTTCCTCTTTATGATGCGCCAAATGTTTTCTATGGGTGAAAGATCTGGACTGCAGGCTGGCCATTTCAGTACCCGGATCCTTCTTCTACGCAGCCATGATGTTGTAATTGATGCAGTATGTGGTTTGGCATTGTCTTGTTGGAAAATACAAGGTCTTCCCTGAAAGAGACGATGTCTGGATGGGAGCATATGTTGTTCTAGAACTTGGATATACCTTTCAGCATTTGATGGTGCCTTTCCAGATGTGTAAGCTGCCCATGCCACACGCACTCATGCAACCCCATACCATCAGAGATGCAGGCTTCTGAACTGAGCGCTGATAACAACTTGGGTTGTCCTTGTCCTCTTTAGTCCGGATGACATGGCGTCCCAGTTTTCCAAAAAGAACTTCAAATTTTGATTCGTCTGACCACAGAACAGTTTTCCACTTTGCTAGAGTCCACTTTAAATGAGCCTTGGCCCAGAGAAAACGCCTGCGCTTCTGTTTCCCGTTTAGATATGGCTTCTTTTTTGACCTATAGAGCTTTAGCTGGCAACGGTGAATGGCACGGTGGATTGTGTTCACTGACAATGTTTTCTGGAAGTATTCTTGAGCCCATGTTGCGATTTCCATTACAGTAGCATTCCTGTGTGTGATGCAGTGCCGTCTAAGGGCCCGAAGATCACGGGCATTCAGTATGGTTTTCCGGCCTTGACCCTTATGCACAGAGATTGTTCCAGATTCTCTGAATCTTTGGATGATATTATGCACTGTAGATGATGATAACTTCAAACTCTTTGCAATTTTTCTCTGAGAAACTCCTTTCTGATATTGCTCCACTATTTTTTGCCTCAGCATTGGGGGAGTTGGTGATCCTCTGCCCATCTTGACTTCTGAGAGACACTGCCACTCTGAGAGGCTCTTTTTATACCCAATCATGTTGCCAATTGACCTAAAAAGTATTGGTAAAAAATGGTCCTCCAGCTGTTCCTTATATGTACATTTAACTTTTCTGGCCTCTTATTGCTACCTGTCCCAACTTTTTTGGAATTTGTAGCTCTCATGAAATCCAAAGGAGCCAATATTTGGCATGGCAATTCAAAATGTCTCACTTTCAACATTTGATATGTCATTTATATTCTATTGTGAATAAAATATAAGTTTATGAGATTTCTAAATTATTCCATTCTTTTTTTACTCACAATTTGTACAGTGTCCCAACTTTTTTGGAATCGGGTTTGTACATAATTCAAGGTTTCATGCATCAATTTTTTTTTTTACTTTTTACTAAACATGCTTATGTTTAATAATTTGAATTATCCATTCTTTTTTTAGGCCCAATAAAGTTGCTGCTGTCCCATCCCATCCCAGCCTTTTTGTAAAGTCTACATTATATATTACCTGACATCAAGGACGTATTTGTATCCTGATATAACCAAGTCCATTATATCCTTGCCAGCCAATCATTTTCTCTATGAAGGTTACTCCGTGAAGGCTGTGTAAGATTGTGTCTTTAAATAGCAAGTCTTCAGCTATGTTGTCACTTTGTTGAACCATTTTTTAGTCTGGAATGTCCAGCTGTGTTCTGTTTATCGATTAAAGGAGTAGTTAACTTTAAAAAAAAAACTTTTGCTGATAATTTACTCACCCCCATGTCATCCAAAATGTACATGTCTTTCTTTCTTCAGTCGAAAAGAAATTAAGGTCTTTGATGAAAACATTCCAGGATTTTCTCCATATAATGGACTTCAATGGGAACCAAACGGTTCAAGGTCCAAATGAGAGTTTCAGTGCAGCTTCAAAGGGCTTTAAACAACACCAGACGATGAATAAGGGTCTTATCTAGCGAAACCATTGGTCATTTCAAAAATAAATAAAAAAGTTTACGCTTTATTAGCACAAATGCTCGCCTTGCTCTGTTC
This sequence comes from Pimephales promelas, assembly GCF_016745375.1. The sequence continues at coordinate 8,872,654 of NW_024121432.1, forward strand.
TGTGATGAGCGTTCGTGACTCTCCTGTTTAAAATTGTTCATCAAAATTAACAAATCTTTTTTCGAGTCATGACTCGAAGGGTCCTAGATAAGACCCTTCATTGTCTGGTGTTTCTTCTTGTTTCACAGAAACTACACTTCACCTCTGCCTACTAAATTTAGAGCGTTTCATATAATGTAATTCACTGCTGGCTACATAATGCATATGAATTTAATTAGTGTCTGGCTCGTTCTTTCTTTATCTGTTCTTTTCCTGTGAAGAAATTAACATTTACATTTTATTTAGCTGACTCTTTTATCCAAAGCGACTTACACTTGCTATATGTCAGAGGTCGCACGCCTCTGGAGCAACTAGAGGTTAAGTGTCTTGCTCAGGGACACATTGGTGTCTCACAGTGGATTCGAACCCGAGTCTCTCACACCAAAGGCATGTGTCTTATCCACTGCGCCATCACCACCCCATTAAAATTAAATTAACCGTTAAAGAAACCTTTTTCTTTTCCTTTGTTTGGATGAGGACACTTTTCTACACTTAAGTGAAGTGCAAGGTAATGTGCACTTACTGGTAACCTTGACTGTGGTTGTCACTCCCTGCACAAAAGGCAGAAATGCTGATGGGGTGATGACACTGACTGTACATGACTCATTGCTATTTTATGGTTATTCAGTGTTTCCTGAAAAGCCTATTTCTGCCTCTGAGAATAGCTAGGCCATTTTAGTCCTGGTTACGTTAATAATTCATGACCGGCACAATCATCACAGTGATATCTGAGGATGGAGTGTATCAGATTACTTCAGGAAACTTACTGACATTTTGTTGATGAGCTATTCATGGTGGTTTAATGACCGAAATGAGTAAAGCGCTGAAGTGCCGTTTACAAGGCAAATGTCAACACGCATTTTACATTCGACCTATGATAATAGCCTTGTCATCTATATATAACTGACTGTCTTCAGATCTATACCTGCAAGTGTGCCAGTAACTAGTCATTTAGTAGACACTTCTTAGCACAGATTCAACACTCCATAGCAAGCTGAGCAGGACTCATCAAAAATGAAAACAAAATGCATTACCAGTGGTATATTACACATATATGTAGTATGTATATGTCTGTATATTATATAGGCCTACAAATATATATTACATGCATTTACAAATTTAAAAATATACAACAATACAAAAAACATTGTTGCATATATAGAACCATAGCCCAGTTTTTAATTCCTGTTGCTCAGTTTCATTAATGTGTTGAGAAAACTGAGAAGTTTTCTGCACTTGTCAGTTGTGACAGGATGGCTTACAGTTCACAGTTCCTTTTATAACGCTTGCCAATTAGTTGCACTTCTTATGATAATTACATTGATGTCAAAAGGATGAGAAATTGAAATGACTGGGAAAACAGCCAGTTACCACAGAAGCTTCGAGAAAGATTCACCCTGTTGAGGACATGCTTTTGGGAGAGTTTAAGAAGTCAGTCAAGCGTTTGATATTTAAGTATCTCCCAACCATTTGCAGTTACCAGTTAGTGTTAATGCTGCCTGAAGCCGAGCTGGCCTCAGCAACCTTTGTGAAACTTATAAAGAAATGCTTTTACTTTTTTGTTATCTACAAGAATAGAGGTGCTGCGTGCAGCAGTTTTTCAATCTCAAGTTCGTCCTTGTGAATCTTTTAGAGAACGAGCCTTGGTTGCTGAAGTGCACTGTTATCTGTCATCTTTCAGTAATGCTGATGTTTCTGCTTTGTGGTGGTTTATTGAGAGGTTTTAGAAGTTTTTTTTACTTGAAACTGTTTTGAAGCCTCGCATTTTAGCGGCTTGATCTCATGAGTAACTTTGAAAATGTTTTTGCAAAACATGGAATATGTTAGCCTTGCTAAACACGAGTTTTATTAACATGAGCAATTCCAGTACAGATGATTCTTTAAAAGGAATAGTTAACCCAAAAATAAAAAGTCTGACATCATTTACTCTTTCAGAAGACACAGAAGACATGTTGAAGAATGTTAATAACCATACAGTTTGCTGTCAACACTCAACTGTTTGGCTACCCATATTCTTCAAAAAAATCTTCTTTTGTGTTCAGACGAAGAAAGTAATTCAGGTTTGGTTCAGAACAACTTTAGGGTTAGAAGATGACCAAATCTTCATTTTATGGGTGAAATATCCCTTTAATATGCTTGAAAACATTCAATTTAATGTGTGTGAACTGTGTTTAGTGCCATTTTACCTGTAAATTTGTATAGACTGCTTCCTTTTGGCTTATTAGCGGATATTAGCTTCAAAGTCGTCTGAGCTTTTGAGTTCAGTTTGGACTGGAATTTATATATTCTCTTCTGTCAACAGGTGGTAATAAACTGTGCCATTCCCAAGGGGCTGAAATACAACCAGGCCACACAAACGTTTCACCAGTGGCGAGATGCACGGCAGGTGTACGGCCTTAACTTTGGCAGCAAAGAAGATGCCAATGTATTTGCCAGTGCCATGATGCATGCCCTGGAGGTGCTGAACTCTCAGGATGCAGGTGAGAATGCGGTTTTCACACCAGCCTGCAAAGCTTAATGATGTGTGAATTGTGTGTACTGGCTTCTGTGTTACAATACTATTACGCTGCATTCCAAAAGTGAAACTCGGACACTTCGGAAAAATCATACAAAGAACATTCTTGGAACTATTATAAGCAATTCTGCAGAATCATCTGTTTAAATCTGTATTATTATTTTTTAATTAAAATTAAGATAAATAAAAAATGATTTTAATAAAAGTGCTACATTTCTTGAATCCATTAAAACGGCTGAACAAATATACACTGATAAAAGTAATTATGTGGTGAAGTAAATGCTACAGAAAATGACTAATATAATTTCTACATGAAAAAGTTAATTCAGGCAAGAATAAAAACAAAACCAAGGAAATTCTAAATTTGTTCTCAATTCAAGCTTTAGATGTAGTGTAAGTGTAAAATAAAATGAAGTAAAACCTACTCAACTTTTCTAATACTGGTATTTCCACCATGCACTGGAGCAAGAATAATTAATAAGCTTGATTTCACTGTTTTCCAGCTGTATTTACATCATTTTATCATAGCTTTAGTTGTTAGGTTTGGTAACTTGCCATTTTGTGACATCTGGATTCATTTTCTACTCAAAAACGATCTATCAAATGTTACCGTCATTGTGTATCGTGTACCAAGTATTGAGGAGTCTGTGTTGGATGCCATGTTACTATTTATTATGTAGATACAGTATTGAATCTATACAATTTCTACTGTATTATTGTATTATATTATATACTTATATGTTTCTTAGTAAAGCATGCACTTTAAGTCGACAAATTCACTTAACTTAGTTGATTTGACCTAATTCTGTATGTGAAATTAAATAAATCAAGTATAATTGACTTAATTTCTTCAATTAAATGTTAAGTGTCAGTCAAATGAATGTTAAGTTCAGTAGTAAGTACTCTGTAAAAAACCTGGTAAAGTAACCTGGTTGCCACAAAATTTTAAGTTGATTGAACTGGAAAAAGTGAGTTAATACAATGAAGGAGATTAATGTAATCATCAGAAACTCAAAATAATAAGTTATCTCAACTAAATAAATTATTTAAGTTTATCTGACAAAAAAAAAGTTGTGATAACAAATTTTGAAAATATTTTTTTACAGGCTTGATAATAACAGATATAACTTGACAATAACAGATAAGTTGTACAGAGCAATAACAGTAAAATTTACTTTAAAATTTCGCCGGGGCTTCATGAGGTCCACTGCCTCTAGCTTCATACCTGAGGTAAAGCCGTGGCCTACATCATCCTGGGAAAGACATAAGGAAGGGAGCACAAAATAGCTTAAAACGCATTAAACTGCAGTCTGCAATTTTTCCTCTTTGTCGCCATCTCTGTTCGAAATCTGCAATTGCAGTCATTCGCAGAATTATCAACTTTAAAGGGTTAGTTCACCCAAAAATGAAAATTAAGTCATTAATTACTCACCCCCATGCTGTACCAACCCCGTAAGACCTTCGTTCGTCTTCGGAACACAAATGAAGATATTTTTGATTAAATTTGAGAGCTGTATAACTACCACATTGGCTCCTAAGGGACTGCCTCTTGACGGCCCAAAAAGTCAATGAAGAAAATGTTTAAATATCCCAAGTGACTACCGTGGCTCAACTATATGTTTATCAAGCGACGCGAATACTTTTTGTGCGAAAAAACAAACAAAAATAACGAGTTTATTCGACTATTTCTTTTCCTCCTTGTAGGCCAGAACGAGACTTCCTTAGATTTCCACGACGCATGCGCGAGATTTGCGATCTGCTCACACCAGCTTCACTACTTCAGATCGCAATTCTCGCGCATGCGTCGTGGAAATCTACAAGGAAGTCTCGTTCTGGCCTACAAGGAAGAAAAGAAATAGTCGAATAAACTCGTTATTTTTGTTTGTTTTTTCGCACAAAAAGTATTCGCGTCGCTTGATAAACATATAGTTGAGCCACGGTAGTCACTTGGGATATTTAAACATTTTCTTCATTGACTTTCTGGGCCGTCAAGAGGCAGTCCCTTAGGAGCCAATGTGGTAGTTATACAGCTCTCAAATTTAATCAAAAATATCTTCATTTGTGTTCCGAAGACGAACGAAGGTCTTACGGGGTTGGTACAGCATGGGGGTGAGTAATTAATGACTTAATTTTCATTTTTGGGTGAACTAACCCTTTAAGTGAGTTGTACTTCAACACCCTCGACACGGCACGCGAATGAACACAATGTTTAAAAAAGTGTGAGGCTGTCAGTCACCGCACCGATGTTGATCCTGCCATTCAGAATCACAAATTATTCTTTTTAGAAATATGACCAACATGAGAATTTTCACTGGAAAATGTCATCTAAACTAGTAAGTAACATCCACTTTTGTTCTGGTTCTGATATTGCAGTAAATCACGCCGATTAAATCTAAAAATCGCTTATCATATCACGCTAACACGTGCAAATTATACTTTGTTCTCAAATTGTTAATGTCAATGTAATGTCCTTCCGATATGTATCCTTGTTTTCACATGGGTCTTTTTTTTCTGTAGCCACTCCAAAGTCCGAATGAAGTCGTTTTGCATTTTACATTGGGTGAGATTTTACAATCTCACTTACTGTAAAACAAACTTTGTTGCATTATGTTCCTGTTATCTCTGTAAAGCTGCTTTGAAACGATCTCTATTGTAAAATGTTTGAGAAGAGTATTATAAATAAATGTGACTTGACTTGATGCTACAGATTACAAAATCTTTAAAATCTTAGTGTTTATTTTATGTCAGACACCAAATCTATCAAAAACAGTCTAATTAGTAAATGTGTTTTGTGTTTGGTGCTGGTGAGCCCTGCAGAGTTTAATTTTGTTCTGGTCTCTGTCCAGTTAGTGAGGTCACATTTGGAGCCAGACTCAGCCTATTGTGCTCAATTAATTGTAATTTCGCAAACGGGGCCTGCTCACAGGAGGGTTTGTATTGTATGCGCTTTGTTTATGAGAGGGAGAGTCTGGGTTACCTCTGTTTGTGCTGATTGGGTTTAGGGCGAAGTGCCTCGGCCTGTGAATAGCAGTCTGCTTGAAATCCATTCAATGTAGTGGTTGCGTCTACATATGCTCACACACATGTCGTTTTCTGCCCTTTTCCCTCTGCTGTCTGAGACCTTGGCCCGGTCACAGCAGGGGGTCATCCACATACCGAGCTCAATGTTCTCAGCGTGGCAGGGGAGTTCATTGCTGAGGTTGTTTGCCTTTAGAAACAGATGATGCTTTGTTGTGCGGACTGGACTCTGCTTGTCTCTGAGATATAGCTGATCAACTGTTGCATATTGAGCTGCTCTCTGTTCTGCAGTGTATCACAATAGTAAGGTCATTCTGTTAACCCCATACTGTGTTTGAGGCAAGGATGCTTTTTAAAGGATCGTTTGTATTGATTTCATTGGAAAACAATGTTTCAGGGATGCATAGAAGAAATATCAATGTCACAGTTTGATTTTTGGCTTGTACACCTATATGCTATAAATTACAGACATGGCATCTGAGGACTAATTCTTCTTTTTATCAGAATTGCTTTATTTCCAGATTCGTTAGAACTTGTACGCAAACTACTTTGATGCTTCATAAAGAGATTGTAAAACTAATCCATATGAATTGAGTGATTTAAATTTTCTGAAGATAAATAAAGTTTTATGGGTTTGGAATGACATGAGTTATTAATGACAGAATTTTCATTTTGCGTGAACTATCCCTTTAAGTCCACATATCATGCAAACAAGAAACTATGCTTCTAACCGCAGGTCGAGAGCTGTCGTTCCAACCACACAACTTTGCAATGCTGTTTGCAAATCTTTGTTAGAACTATTGATTTTGACTTGACTATTGATTGACTATTAAACTATTGATTTTGGGAAAAGCAGTCCATTTGAGAGTTTGTTTGACAAGGTTCTGGGCAGTTATTACAGTATCATTATTTTACTACTATAGTATTTGTTAGTATTTTTAATTAGATTTAATTTGATTTAATTTATGTTTATTTGTCTTTTTTTAATAATATTTCCGTTACAGTTTATTACAGGTTTTCATTTCAGTTAGTTGCCAAGGCAACATTTCTAATTTTCTTTTAATTTCTAATTTTCTAATATTTATATTTTATTTTATATTTAATAGTTTTAGTTAACAATAAAACTGGTTCTAAGCAGCGTTAAAGTTAAACTAACTATTTAAACTAACTAACTTTTCTCAGTAGCATGACGGCAAGTCACCTCTTTTCAAAATAATTGATCCTGCCCAGTAACAAACTATTTTTTACCCAATGAGTAGTAATGCACAGTAACAATCAAATCTAATAAAATTAAAATGTCTCTTTTTCAAATAGTTCAGTCAGTGAGTCAATTCGTTCGGATAATGATTCACTGATTCATTTGATTCACTCGGTTGTGTTCCTTGAATTTGCTGAACAGCATTTCTTTTTTTTTTTTTGTAGGTAATGTAAATTTAGAATTTGTCCATCAAATTTGACCACCACAGTGTTTTTGTTTGTTTGTGTAAAAGTACCACTATAAGAATTTGCTGTGTTTTCCACAGTTCTGTTTTTTTTTCCTTTTTCTTTGAGAAGGGAGAAAGGGAACTTGTGAGATCATATTCATTCAAGCAATGCAGAAACTGTGACTGTTGCCATTTTCCATGACCTTCAGTTCTTTGTCTCACTAATCTTGCTATGGAAAGTTATCTAGTCACTGCACTTGGCTCCTGTTATCGCCACAGGAAGCTGTGGCCTTATTACTGTCTATTAATTACCTGATAGCACGGCAGTTAATTATACAAAGCGATGTTAATTATGCATACTTTGCTGACTGTTGCGATCCAAAAAACAGTGAATTAACTATGTAAAATGCTGTTTACTGTGAAATTGTCATTTGAATCTGACTCTCAGTCCCCACAGACATGGAGAAATGTCTACTCATCTCCTGGTGCCTTGTGGGGAGACGAGTCTTCAACTTGGAAGTTTCGCCTTTTGGGATTTTTGTTCATCTGCTTTCTTCTCACATCTGATCCCCCTCGTCCTCTCCTCCTTCGTTATTGGTCTACTTTCTCCTTTAATAGAAGTTAGGTTTACATTTAGTTGTACTTTGTGCCAGTGTTGGGGACACTACTAGCTATTCATAATTTGAGGTAGTTCAACAAGCTGCACTTTTGTGAATTAATTAGCTACACTACTTGTAACTGGAAAAGATGTACTATTTTGAAAACCACTGAGCTACTGTCATGCTATCTAACAAATGTAGGTACGTTAGTAGCATCCCTATCTCTGCTGACTTTGCTAATGCCTGTAGGTACCTGGCATGGAGACAGTATTTTTGGGGAGTGTGTTAAACTGCACTAACCAGCCAGCAGTAGGATCCCATATGACTGAGCCAAAACAGAAAGGCGTAATTGGCTCCCCCTTTAATTGACTCCATTGTCAACATTAACCTGTGTACAGCTGCGGTAGGGCTAAATGACTGCGCTCAGAGCCAACTAACTAAATGCAGTTTGTATCTGAAGTTTGTATTTGAATAAAGTTCAGTCAAGATACTATTAACCTTTGGTACATGTTTCAGTGCTTCGGGATTTGTAGACGTTTGTTTGGCAACACACTTTGTCAAATTACAGTATTTGTGGTTTTGAACTTGAAATCCTTCATGGCTGGTTTTCACTTATTGCTTTGAATAAATGACCAGCCAAGTCATTTGGAAAATTAAGGCATTGGCAGGCAATAATAAATAAATAAAATGAACAATTGATTTGTTTTAAACAATTTGGCTCTTGGCTATTGGTTGTTATTTATTAACACACTTGGCAAAAAAAAAGAGACTGCTAAATTTAAAATATGCCCCCTGTTGTTTGCATACGGTATTGCAGTGTTACTAGGCAGACTTGTTAATAAATCATGTCAGCCGGTGTTTTCGTAGCATATTCCTGGCCACAGAATGTGATCCAATGTCTTTTACACTGTCTAATCACAGACTCAGGTGGAATAACAATGTAGTCATCTCTTTTTAAAGACTGTTTTTATATTTTTGTTCTGTTATTGTTTACATGGCCTGATCGGGATTTTTGTGACCCGTTTGTGCCTTATTGTTGCGTGTCATCTCGTTACATACTGTATGTTTAGGTACCGGTAATCTTTTTTTAAGAAGTTTGTGTATATATTTTGTGTAGTTTTAAATGCAGCATGTCATCCGGACGTGAGGGGTCCAGGAAAATCAAAAGCCCTTTTTTCCAAACCCCTAGAATGTGTCGGCTAATTTTAGTTGGGTGTAATGTGCAACACAGTCACATGCCTGGGTGATGTTACCCTGACACTGGAGCCATGGACTTCGTGAGATTTTGAGTTTTTATATAAATGCTGTTGCCAGCATGACTGAGGAGCTCTTGTAGGGCAGACAGCCATAGAGCTCTTGGCAACATGGACTATATATATACGTGCAGGAGTGATGGATTTGCTCATTGATGTATTGGTGAGGAAAATGTATGAACGTGTTTGTCATTTAGAAATCAACACGTCCAAACCAGACAATCCGCATGAGGAGCAGTGTACATGAGAAGTGTGACCTTTTCTTTTTCCCACGGGTAAATTGAGTTTAATTATTGTAAACTTTTACGCTTTCTTCACTATTGTTTTTTTTTTTGTTCATCTCCCACTTTGACATGACTGCTTGGAATGTGTGAACAAAGGAATGATTGCTTACTGGCACAGACATGCAGGTGTTTGTGGTTTAGGACTCGGATGTGAAGTTTGTTGTATTGCTGACGGGCGGGCAGGAGTTGGTTAAGCTCCTCCAATACCCTGTCTTAGCTGAAGCAGTGTGATTTCTCACACAGTGACATCTCCGTGAGGAATAAGACCTTGTCTTCTGTACAGTATATCACTTTGGCAATGTGGACTGATATTGAACATTTCATTCAAGATACTTTAATCAGGATGCACAAATTCTGAAAAAAAATTTCTGGCTGATACAATAAGACAATAGTCATGTTCATCCTATGGCCGATAACCGTTAAATGACAAAAAAAAATCTATGCAAAAATCTAATGGAAATTAAATGACTATTCACAATATGAAATATTGACTGATACCAACCAATTAAAAAAAGAAAGTCTAATATGAGCTGATAACTGATGTGGTACCAATGTATTTTGCAATTCTTAGAGTATTTTTGTCTCCTTTTTTCCCCAGTAAACAAGATTTTAAAACCAGGTGAATGTGCCTAATGAGCAAGACTGTAATACAGTGATGTGAATAAGTTTGGACACCCATGCTAAAGTTGCCTAAAAAGAGGAATAAAAAAAAAATCATCTTTTGGATATTGATCTTAATGCCTTAATTAGAAAAATGAGGAAAACTCCAACCTTTAAGGGCACAAATTTTCTTTGTGAATGAATTATAAATAAATAAATGTTTTTTCTTAAAATACAGGGTGCATAAGTCAGGACACCCCTATGTTAAATTCCCATAGAGTCAGGCAGATTTTTATTTTTAAAAGCCAGTTATTTCATGGATCCAGGATAATATGCATCCTGATAACATTCCCTTGGCCTTTGGAATTAAAATAGACCCACATCATCACACACCTTCCACCACACCTAGAGATTGGCATGGGGTACTTTCCATAAGATCATCTTTCAATGCAAATCAAACCAGCTATTAGGCTAACTGAAGTAAAACCATGCCAATCTCTAGGTGTGGTGGAAGGTGTGTGATGATGTGGGGATATTTTAATTCCAAAGGCCAAGGGAATTTTATCAGGATGCATATTATCCTGGATCCATGAAATAACTGGCTTTTAAAAATAAAAATCTGCCTGACTCTATGGGAATTTAACATAGGGGTGCCCTGACTTATGCACCCTGTATTTTAAGGGAAAACATTTATTTATTTATGATGCATTATTCATTCACAAAGAAAATTTGTGCCCTTAAAGGTTGGAGTTTTCCTCATTTTTCTAATTAAGGCATTAAGATCAATATCCAAAAGATGATTTTTTTATTCCTCTTTTTAGGCAACTTTAGCATGGGTGTCCAAACTTATTCACATCACTGTATGTGTATAGTAATTTAATAAGGATTTCGGCTGTGCAGATTCTGATATGAAAACTAGAAGCACACGGAAAATATCTTTGTATAGTCTGAAAAGTTGTTCTATTTCACAGAAAATGTACCTGGTAACTGTTATAACTTACACGTGATCATTTATTTTCAAATGGAGGTCTAATTTTAGGTATCAGTCACTAGCTTCCATATATCACCCTGCCTAGTCCAGTAGCTTAACCACAACATGTAAGAAGGTCATGAGTTAAGGTTTAGTGCCACCTTTCAGTGTATAAATACTGTCTTATGATGACCTGTTGACAGTCGTCAAATATGTGGGATTGCATGAGCTCATCCATGTCAGAACAAAGCAGGCTTTGGACCCCGTCCAGGCGTAGACCCCCAGGATCCTGCTGCGTCTGCGTCTCGAGGTCTAAATAAAGGTCGCCCTGTTTTCATACTTCAAAGTTTGGCAGGACAGGTGTTTGTTTTGAGACCTGGTTCCTCTGTGAGGAAATAGCAGGACAGAACATTCCTGATCCAAAAAGAGTTTGTTTTTCTGTCTGTGGACTGGAGCCTGAATATGGCTTGAAAGGGGTGGGGTGGACCCAGAGTCTGGTATGTGTTTGTTTTCTGACTTGACACCACATGACCACCCAATTGCTCCAACAGCTAAGGTGGGAAAGATGACGTTGGCGGCCCCAAACACTTTTTATCAATGAGATCATTCTCTTGCTCCAGACTCGCAATAGTCCCCGTTGCAGAAGGGTTTCCTCTATATCTTTCTCAATAGTTGCAGAGCTCGTCTTGCCGCTTAAGTTCTTCCGGGCTGCAGGTTAGGTTTGTTGCTTTGGAACTATTGCTTCATTTCAAGTTCTGAGCTTAGTTATATAGATTTATTCTTCAATCTTTCTTGTTGGAATCTGACTCAGGTAATACAACATTAGAGCTCAGTATCTCTACCACCACTCTCCCAGAGGGACTTGGTCTGGGTTCAGAGCGTCAGAGCAGAAAGGCAGGCCTGCAGGCACCTGTCCATCATGCCAGCCCCCAGAGTGTACCGCTTCCCGCAGAAGATCAGCCGCACTGAGATCATCTTGAGGAGTGAGTTTGTTGGGGAGGGAAGGGTTTGCCAGCAGGGGCAGACGGGTACCTTGGTGTGGTACAACTCTATTCCGGGACTAAATTATGTCAGACAAACCGTAGTGTGCTTATGGTATGTAGTAGAATGGTTATGAATAAAGCTAAATACACTTCTCTTTTTTTAAGATATAAAGACATATTTAATCTTTTTAAAAATCTGATCTTTGTAATGGTCTGGATCAGTTGTTATGCTAATGCTTGCTTGTCATATTCTGTCTTAGAAACAAGCATTTTCTGCGTGAGCACCACAGCGTGTAATATGTTGTTTGTTTATCATAATTATGGTTTGACTATTTGGCTTCATCAACATTTTAGCTACAAAATGTAAATGTGTAAAGGTGCTTGATTTAAAGGGCACCGTTCGTAGACTCAACCAATTGACCTATGGCTAAGCCACGCCCTCAAACGCGATGAGCCAATCACAGTGCGCAGCTAACCCAATACACTCGGACATTCTCTGCTTCCACTTCCATTAAAATGCATTGCAGTTAGTCAGTTTTCATTAGTTTTTTCTTGTCATTTTAAATTTAAAATGGTCAAACGGTGTGCATGGGGTACATGCAACTCTGACACTAGGTTCCTGAGAGGCTGGGCGACGGTGTGTGTTTTTTTTTTTTACCCTGTCCCAAGCCACATCTCAACAGCTATAAGTGTCTGCTCTGGATTAAATTATGCGATTAAGTTATGCGGTAGGCCACAACACCAACTAAACGTGGATAAATTAAACAAGGATGTCTACATCTGATCTAAGATAAGTCAACAACGTATTTGAACGTTATCTTTAAAATCTCTAACGTTAGACGTACATTAGAAAACATTAACGTTAGCTTCTAGCTGCGTTGTACATCATGTCAGCTTAGCTTCATTAACATATCTGTAAATAACCGAGAGAACAAATGTTAACAATGTTGTGCTGAATGATTCATGTAAATACTGTAGCACCAAACGGTGATGGCAACGATATGCGGTTTATCATGTTTACACTGTCACCTGTACATTTTTGCCTGGAGCTGAAGCTTTTCATCGACCTTCTCAACAATAAAATTATTAATATAACCCTCCAATGCATAGTTAAGGCCCTTTAGGTGACTTTGAGATGATATATAATCTTTCTGTCTCCAAAAATCACCAATTGTGTCCTACTGTGAAAGCTACCATAGCGCCTGTTCCCGAATGTTGACTGTTTGTCCGAGTGAGTGGAGGGGCGTGGCTTAGCCATAGGTCAATTGCATGAGTTTGAGGGCAGAAATGATCAGTTTGCAATCATTATTTTTATTTACACTTCCGTTTGTTGTCGCTAGTGGCAGAGAATTACATTCAAGTCATGTCGGAAAGATCTTATTTATGAGTTGAACACATAAATGACAAAAAAGTAAAAAAAGTTTAAAAAAAAAGTGTGTGTGTGTGTATATATATATATATATATATATATATATATATACGTATATATGTATGTGTATATATGTGTGTGTGTGTCTATATATATATATATGTGTGTGTGTATGTATGTATATATATATATATATATATATATATATATATATATATATATACTGTAAATGGTATGTGTTCAAATGAATTAAATGTTTTTTTAACAATAAAACTAAGTTGCATGTTCAAAATACCACAGTATTGTGCACTTACAATAAAATATATGATTCATTTTACACATTCATCACATGAATAGCATAAAGCAAAAACACACCATTCTTTGCTTATTTTTTTTAATTTTGTAGATGTAGAGTTCTTGTTGAATTTCATGCAAAAAAGGTACATCGCCATCTAGCATAATTTCATAGCAATTTGCAAGTTTCCCCAAGCCATGACAGGAACTTAATTCTGGAATTGAATTTGTTGAATGTCAAACCAAAAATACTTGTCATGGTATGTTTATTGTGACAACTGATGGATTTCAACCAATTAAACCACTTTACCTCTCCGCACTTCTTTACTGAGGTTAACAGCACAGCCATGGCAAATTTATTACAGAAAACCATTAAATGACTGAAACGGATTGTCCATAACGATCCAAGGGCTGTTCTGTTTTTCTCAGAGAAATGTGTGCTTGTTTTAGCTTGGTGTGCTGAGTCAGTCTTTTCACTCTATTACCACCAGCATTTCTCACATTCTCAATCTTGCTTATCCTGTAGGTTTTTCTCCATTGGATTTGCCTTTCCAAGATAATACAGTTTTCCAATGTCATTTCATTTTCTGTCAGACGTGTAAATGATGTGTTTACACAAGCTAGTTTGACGATAGCCATCATCTCCGTAAAAGTTGCATTGTATGTCTTTGGATAAAAGTCTTGTTCGCTTATTTCAGAAGTACTAAATATAATTGTTTACACTCTCCATGTGTTCAGTGTTGGGTTTCTTCTTATTTCATTTGGACTTGTAATGGCAGAACTGTTTCCAAGCTAAGTTTCTTTTATTAGGAAAAATTGCATCAAAAAGCCTCCCAGTGGTTTAGCTGCCCATTCCTGCCACTGCATTCATTTACCCTCCCCAGAGCTGAAGTGGGATATAAGGTGATGCTATTTAGTATCTCTGGGGTAATGCAGAACACTGAAAACATCAACACCTTGTGCACTAAACAGCTGATCTAGGCCGGGGTCAGTTGCACTACTTAAAACAAAATCAAAACACATAAAACAAACTCTTATATTAGCTATTTTATTTTCAAAATTGGACATTATAGACTGTAAATATTTTGAGCAAGTTGTAATATGTAGAACCCAGTAACTTGTAGTATTTTGGTTTTTGTTTGATTTTTAAATTGGAGGGCATGATAGAATGTGTTACTAGATGGACAAAGATTTGAAGCAAGTTGTAGTAAGTAGAACCTGGTAACTACTACTATTTTTAGGTCCCAGTCCCATATCTTACCAGACTTTCGGTCTCAGACATGGAGCCCTGTGTAACGAGACTCGCCAAAACCACAGCACTATATTTGTTATATCCCAGGATGACTGCAAACAGACAGATAGTCTTGTTTGACGTCTTGAGCTTTCTACCACTGAGACCGAAACCCTGATTCTTTATGCGTTGACATCACTTTTGACTCATGTAAATTGCTTTAATAACATCACATTTAACCGGTTCACTGACCTGCTCAATATACAATCAGAATCGTTTTAGAGCTAGAGGACTTATCGTTTGCCTCCTCATCTTAAAATGCAGTCCTTGACTCTAATTTCCTATTCGCGGAACCACAACTGTGGAATTAATTGGAAGGCTTGCGCCCATGTTGTGCAACTCATATGAGTGATAAAGGGATTTGTGTGTTGTATTTACAAGGTGACTGGGGGGCTGTGTGTCAGATGATGTTTGTTTTCCCCAAATGTTGCAGTAAAACATCGGAGGAGGAAAAAGTTGCCTTGTCTTTCAAGAACAGGTGGTGTATCAATCCTGGACTGATTGTCAAGCCTTTAGGGCACAATTAATGGTGCTTGCTGAGGGAAATATCCTAATTATCATTGCTCATATGTTTAAGGATTTGAACGATCACTTCATGTAAATTAGTTGGCCAGACCAATCGCTGTGGGACATTTGTCAATCAGCTGCTCTCTGTTTCCTTTTTCTGTTACTTTGTCACACCTTATGGGTTAATGTGAATATAATGTGGCTGTTTGAATGTTAAAATATTATTATTATTTTGGCCTTTGGTCGATACAATGAAAGTGAAAGTGGGGCCAGTGTTTCGTTTTTATTAATTCTTATTGTATGGACCAAAATAATCTTACTAAAGAAATTACTAAAGAAAGTAATACAGGTTTGGAACAACAAGATGACTAAAATATTCCTTTCACTGTAATCTCTGAAAAATCAATGCACTTATATAACTAATGTTTCGCTTAGATACATACTAGCAAAAACCAAGATTCTTGGAGGTTTACAGCAGTCATTTTCACTGATGAGATAATAGAGGTTGTGCCACATTAAATCATGTGGGTTAGAACATAATAAATAGTGTAAAAAAATAAACTAAATTAAATATTAGAAAATGAGAGCCTATTAGTATTTTTTATAGTAACACTGTCTAACAGCGACACCACCAGTGTTTATCTTTCCTCTCTTGAACTCATTGTGGTCCTAATGTGTGGTGTGACATTTTTAGCGCTGATCCAACTCTGAGAAAGCTGCCCAGTGTATTTGTTGCTATTAGTAGTTGATGACATCATCTGATAATTTGATTCCATGCCCATTATTTGATCCCGTGGCTTTTGAGACGAGCTATCTATCTCCCCGTCAATGCTTAAAAAGACTTCCTGAGACATCTTTAATCTGTTGTGTGGAAAACATTTTTTTTTTCTCCAAATGTTTCTGAAATGTTTATCTTAAATTGTCCTTTGTTGGTAGCTCACTATAGGTTTCAGAAGCTGAGTCTCAGTCCCTCTTTATCTGCATCTCTTGCGGTGTTTTTTCTCTAAAGGGTTAAGTCTACAAACACATCCATGTTTTTTCTCCACCCACCTGATCGTAATAGTTGTGATGTGATTGTAACATTGACCGCTTTACCCTTCGCCCATCCAGGCATGAATAATTGATCAGGTCCGGAAAGTGCAATAAGTGAACCACATCCTGCTCTGTGAACATTGTGGCAGAGCGTCTAACTGCCAAGCCTATTGGTCCGGTCTTATTTTACCACAGCAGTGTTTGCTTGGGAATAGCCAGAACAACATGCTGCTCTCTCTGAGATCTCATGGAGTCATTGATGGGAGTTTGGGAGTTGATGCGAGCGGCTCTAGCGCACTTGTTACAAGGGCACATAAAGACCAGGATGGACTTCTACAGTACATCTGCTGTCAGAGGAGGCTCGGTGGTTCTCTCCTCTCATGTAGGTGCTATTCGGACTCTTTAGCTTTCATGTTGGTCTGTAAATGGTCCATTTAGTAAGTAGAAACTTAAACTGAGCTGATGTTTTGAGTATGATCTTTGGTTTCACTGTTTTGTTTTGTTTTTAAATACTTTTTTGAAATTTCTAATTGTAAAGCTGTAAAGCTGCTTTGGAACAATAATGAACTGTGAAAAGCGCTGATACATTTGAATTGAATAGTGTTAAATAGTTGAATAACAGCTCATCTTTATTTGTAAGCTAAATGGTGCAAAATGCAAATACACTGGTGCAATATAATTATGCATACAAGATAAAACTTTTTTTTATAATTAACATTATAAAATGAAAAATAACAATTGTTACATAAATTATGTAAATAAAATGTTGTTTTTTAATTGTATTATTTTATTTGTGCATGTTTGTAGAGTAGGAAGTACATCGGAGGTTATGCTATCAGTGTGTGATCTAATAGCAGTACATTACCAAACTGGCTTGAAGGAGGATCAGTTCATATTAAGGCTGACACTGAGTGCTTTTGGACCGGAGCCAGCCTTTAAAGTGCTCAGATGGGTTTAAATGGGCCAAGTATGCTTGCCTTTGTGTCAGTGTTTCAAATGGCAGTTATTGCACTTGGAAATCTCCATATAGTGGCCATAATAACCAATCAAGTTAATATTTGTACAATCTGACCTTAGTCTCTGGAGTGGCTAAATCTGCTGGCTCATTGGATTCTTTTTGGCTTTGATAATTTGTGATTAGCTCAACACATTTTAATAGTAATGTTTGTTTCTGTTTCAAGGAAGGAAGAGAAATGGAGGGTGCTTGCTTATATAACAGGGCCTTTTCATACACATTAAAGCTGGCGTAGGTGTGTTTTATATGTGTTGAAGACAAAGGACATTTGAGAAGGGAATTTGTAGAGTGGGTTACATGAACATGGACAATCAGGAATGTTTGGCTTTTTTAAAGGGGGGTACAAAACTGCTATGTTAGATTAGATTTGACAGATGACTTGATTACTGCTTGGCTTGTCCAGATGGCTCAGCTCTAATGTCGGATTTTTATCGTGGAGTCTTGTTCTGTAAGGAGAATTCTGCATTCAGACTTGTTTAATCCAATTAACATGTTCTGCAAGCCATTTCTTTTTGTTTATGGTGAAGTTGAACTTTGTTACTCGATGTGCATTGCATGCCATGATCTGCTTTGCTCCAACTTTAATATTGATAGGACTTTATCAAACAGATGTTGTTTTATATTATGTTAAATGCTGTTTTGCTGTTTTATGGTGTGTTTTTGTTCTAATATTATGTTTTGTAAATGTTGTGTTGTTGTTTTATGTTGTTTTTTCATATACAAATTTTTTTTTTTTTTTTAATGTTTGAAGTTTTATGTTTTGTTATATTTTATTTTTTAATTTTTTTAGATTTTGTTATGTTGAGTTTTGTTGTTTTTGTGTTTTTTTAATGTTATGTTGTAACATTTGTGTGTAACAATGTAACATTTTATGTGTTTTATGTTTGTTTTGTTTTGAAAAAAATATTTTCAAGATTTGTTATCACATTTTATCTTTTGTCAAATCAACTTAAATCATTTATTTAGTTCAGATAACTTATTATTTTGTGTTTCTGGTGATTAAATCAATCTCCTTCATTGTGTTAACTCACTTTTCCATTTCAATCAACTTAACATTTTAAGGCAACCAGGCTACTTACTTAATTTAAGTTAAACCAACAATATTTTTTACAGTGTGTGTTTTAAAAAAATGTTATTGTGGTATAAGAACTTTCAGATATTCCATGCAAAATGTGTAAAAATGAAACAAATTCACTTTGTCGGACAGAAGGTTTCAAACCTGATAAATGGACCAGACCTTTTGCTATGTGGCTAGACTATTTAGACTACCTCCCCCCACTAAAATGATCAAACTGCTGGAAAAAAAAACAGGTGAAAGCATAATAAAGGTTTTGTTTTTGCCATGCTGTGAGAAGCAAATAAACAGGAAATGGTGGAGGGCACATGCAGTCTGGTAATGAGCAGCGAGAGCCTTACCTCCAGACTCTACAAACAGACCTCTCTTACCTGCACAATGCTGCATTGATCGATCAGTCAATCGTGTCACGGCAGAGACCTGTCCTGTGTTTGTTCTAAGCTTTCATTCCAGCACCTGGCAAATGTAACAGGACCTCTTTACTCAAGAAAATATCAAGGCTTGGTTTTCCACCTGCATGATATATTCCCGGCATGCGCTCATCATTCAGTCTTTCTTTCTCAGGCTTGCACTGAAAATACAGTTGTAAGTCAGAACACAAAATAAAACATAAAAATCGTCAGATTTTTCTGAAAATCTGATGTATTTGCTATTTTAATCCCTCATTAGCTTTGTCTGTAGCCTTTACCCATGCAATTTAAATGTCTTTTTAAATAGTAGTTTTATTTTATTATTTTTATTTTATTAGTTTATTTTATTTCTTGTAAGAAATGTATAAATATATTTTTAACAATAATAATAATGACAATAATAATTATTAATTTTAAAATTAATATAAAAAACATACTATAAACATTTGTTAATATCATTGTTTTTAATTTTATTTATTTGAAATGTATTTTTATTGTTTGGTATGGTTTTACAGTTATGCATTTGCTTGTATTTCTAACAAAGTTGAAATCTTTAGACAAGGATGATACAGTGTTACATATTGTTTAGTTAAAGTTACAAATATGTCACTTGAACTACATTTTCAGCATTTCGAATGCCCCCTTAAAGGGATACTCCACTTTTTTTGGAAATAGGCTCGTTTTACAACTTCCCCAGAGTTAAACTGTTGAGTTTTACCGTTTTTGAATGCATTCAGCCGATTTTTTTTTTTTTTTTTTTTTTTTTTTTTTTTGGATATTTAGAAAAAATATCAGTAACCAGAGAGTTTCTGGTCTCATTGACTTCCATAGTGCGAAAAAAATATACTATGGAAGTCAATGAGACCAGAAACTGTCTGGTTACTGATATTCTTCTAAATATCAAAAAATTGCCTGAATACCTTTGAAAACGGTAAAACCCGTTTGGAGTTGTAAAATGAGCCTATTTCCAAAAAAAAGTGGAGTATCCCTTTAAGTATTTCGTCTGGGCTCTGGCTCTGACTCTGTTGGTGCTTAGCCATCTTTTTAATGCACAGTGGCTTGAACTTCTGCTGATGGTTCTTTTTACAGATAATCTTTTCCCCTTTCCCTGATATATAATGTCCTAATTGATTCTTGCTGTCCAACACACCTGATCGATGCGCCATCACTCCATGTTACTCTCTTTCGCTCTAAAACCTAGTCTTCTGTTGCTCTTTTGCATTATTGATCAGATTTAAATGTCCTTAGTGCTTTACCATAAGTTTTCAAAACTGATGCTTAATTCAGATTTTTCCTCTCTTTCCACAGGCCCCCAGTTGCCAAGACAGACCCCTCAGGTGCAGAATGGCCCTTCGCCAGAGGAGCTGGAGGTGCAGAGAAGGTAAATACCAATGTTAAAGACACTGACTGCAGTTAATGGTACAAAAAGGTCTTGATGAGAAGTCACCCATAGGGTTCCGTTCAGCTTAAATCAATCAAAAAGCCTGCAGATGAGATTTATTCATCATTTAAAGGTGTGATTAGGAAAGTATGTTTCAAGGTTCTCTTATGTTTTCCCAATACCAGTAGAACCATAATCTTGCTCTCATTTTTGGCTATAGTGTATTTGCCAAAATGTTTTTTTTAAGGTGCAAAATTAGTTTTAGTGGAGAAAATGGATTAGCACACACTTAAGCACAAAACAACATGTGCACTCATAGATTCCGAGTTGACATCTGCATGTGTGAAGGTGAGAATATGAACCAGGTGAACCCTCACACTGCAGAATCAAACACAGATAGTGTTGCAATGTAATGTTAATGTCTGTTGGACTAAGTTCAGTTAAATCATCACTTTGAAGCTCTGAATTTGCTTTTTCATGAGCGTGTTTTCATCAAGAATTCTGTGGACTTCAAAGGATGACGGAGGCTGTTACTCACCCAGGTCTTGTTAATGAAAAGCTTTTCTGCAATGAGTTCCCAAAGGAAGCAGCAGTCAAGGTTGAGGCTGCTTTACTGGAATATACATGCTCAAAGCTCACAGCATCCTTGGCAGGTTTTTTCTTTCTACGTTTTCTTCAATAATACCGGGCTATAGATGCAACTTTTGCATCCTTATTAAATTGTATTGCAGTAAGGCTTAAAATGTTACCATATAGCAAAGAAGGCTGCTATATGATGTGTAGTCATGTTGACTCTTTCCCTGACTGTGTTTTTGAAAAAAGTTGCTAGCCGCTGCCAGAATGTTTAATCATTTTCACAAAAGTTTCATGACCCCTAGAACTCGTTGTATGATTATTTGAATATGCAATATATCAAAAGAACAAACCCTCTTTTATCAACACTTGAATATTGGGTAAGTTTCATAAAAAAAATATTAGAATAACACGTTTTTGTCAAAGACTACATCCAGATTGGAATTCAGAATGATGATCAAAACATAGATTGAGCTCATCATAATTTTAAGGCCTGCTAACTACCAGATGATTTTATATATATATATATATATATATATATATATATATATATATATATATATATATATATATACACACTATATATATAGTGTTTATAAAATGGAATGCATGAAGCTAGAATAAAACTTTTTTTGTTGTTTAAAAGCAGAAGGTTTGTATATATATGTATATATTTTTATATAATTCATATACGCATTTTAGATGAACAACAACACCTTACATATTACAGTGTGTCGTTATTTATCTAACAAAATTAAAGCCACAATGGAGAAGCCATGGGTGACAAACTAAATGCATTTAGTGTGATTTAATTTTTATTAATAATGTGTGCCTCTGTGGCTTTTGTGGGTGCGTTAGCAGAAAATCATTACAAAGGGGCAGAAAGATTATAAAAACCATCCTTCTGCCCAATTTTTTCTTTACAAAATGTACATGACACATCACTCACAATAAGGACAGTGACATTTATTATGTAGAAAGGCCACCTTTTCAATTTGTGTTGTCCTTAATGACTTAATGAAAGTTATTATCATGTTTTGATGTAGAGTAGGGAAAGATCTTCTTTAGCTCTGTTACATGAGTGTTTCTCCATCAGTGATGTATAATTCCATGAGAAGGACCCAGAGGAGTCTGAGGCGCTCTGTAGAATACTGAACATGATCTCAGTCTTTTGATGGTGACTCAGCATTGGTCATGTCCTACTTTGCTACAGAAGAGATGTCAAATCTTCACAGGCTTTATCTGCAGAGCCCCTGCAGCCTGTGAAAACATTAACTATTGGTGTTTTCCCTGCGTATTGTAAGCCAGGCGAGGACACCGTTGGACACAGTTGTGCATCCTGCATAACAAAAATTGTTTGGCTGCCTTTTTCGCTCCTGACTAACGTGCTCCACAGCCTGAGGAGTGTACATGGATTCTGTACACTGCACACACAATACTTACTTTTAATAATTAGTCTGAAGTGTTCACATCATGGCTATGTTTTTGAGTCTATTAAAAAACACTCACCTAAAGGATTGTTTGGAACACGATACTAACGTATACTAACAATGCCTAATTGGCACTAAGGGGCCTAAAGTGTGCCAAGTAAACATTCCCCACACCATTACACCACCACCACCAGCCTGCGCAGTGGTAACAAGGCATGATGGATCCATGTTCTCATTCTGTTTACGCCAAATTCTGACTCTACCATCTTAATGTCTCAACAGAAATCGAGACTCCTCAGACCAGGCAACATTTTTCCAGTCTTCAACTGTCCAATTTTGGTGATCTCTTGCAAATTGTAGCCTCTTTTTCCTATTTGAAGTGGATATGAGTGGTACCCGGTGGGGTCTTCTGCTGTTTTAGCCCATCCGCCTCAAGGTTGTGCGTGTTGTGGCTTCACAAATGCTTTGCTGCATACCTCGGTTGTTATTTCAGTCAAAGTTGCTCTTCTATCAGCTTGAATCAGTCGGCCCATTCTCCTCTGACCTCTAGCATCAACTGCCGCATACTGGATACTGGATACTGGATGCCGCATACTGGATGTTTTTCCCTTTTCACACCATAATTTGTAAACACTAGAAATGGTTGTGGATGAAAATCCCAGTAACTGAGCAGATTGTGCCCGTCTGGCACCAACAACCATGCCATGATCAAAATTGCTTAAATCGCCTTTCTTTCCCATTCTGACATTCAGTTTGGACATTCATTCAGAGATTGTCTTGACCAGGACCACATCCCTAAATGCATTGAAGCAACTGCCATAATTGGTTGATTAGATAATTGCATTAATGAGAAATTGAACAGGTGTTCCTATAATAATCATTTAGGTATGGTATGGACAGTGTCTGCACAGAATTCACAATTCGATTTTGATTCTCAACTCTCAAATTATTTCAGATTGATTTGGGTATAGATTTCATTGTCTATTTGACTGACATACAAATGAAATGGCTTAAGTTAAATTTTGGGGTGAACTATCCCTTTTATATAAATTTGAAACTATCATTCATACATTCTAACACATTGTGTTCATCAACCCAGGTGTTCTAATGTACATATAGTGGAAATGCTCCATATAAGGATATTTTCCTCTGTCTGTGAAAGATCATCCAGAAAGTGAAGGGCTCACATTCTCTGAAAGAATGTCTTTGAGTGCGTGTAATGGAGTTGGCCTGCTGCCGCCCACCCGGCCGGCCATGGCGTGCCGGCCCATAGCCATATTTAGCTATTGCAGTCAATGGAACCGGGTGCATGCTTACTCTCTGATGTCATCTCATGATGCAAACCTGATACAATGCGGCTGAGAAGGAAAGCAGAAGAAAGGAATGGGAAGCAGCAGGTTACTCACAGTCATTTATAAACAGCCATCAGGGCATCTGCATACTGTCACATGATGAATTAGTAGTGCTGTCAGACAGACCAGAGGACTCTAGTGGTGTGAATGAGATTTGTCAAAAGGCTGCTTAGGTCACTATATTATAAGTGTCACATGGTATAGGAATTTGAGTTTCTTCCGAAGCACACCAGTTGATTTTCACTGAACGGTCACCTTGAAAAAGTCACCACTTCAGACCGCCTTTAAGTGATGCATCTGTGAAGAAATTGTTGTTGCATGATATCCTAATATTCACTGGAACAAATATATTAATGCAAGTTTGGAACTTAAAATAGAGACTTAAGAAGATTTGTCACTCAGTCTTCTGTGGTTTCACATCTTAATTCTTTTAGTATGAGTCAACAGTGTCAAGTGTCCATTTTTGTTTGTTTGTGCAAAAGAACCCCTATGTTTGAGGCCTAGAATGTTTCTTCCTAGAGCTATTTTTGTCTTTTAAATTTGTGGAGTGCTTTAGTACACACATGCTTTGAATTAGAGGCTTGAGCATTTTTGTAAACCTCACAATGAAATGATGACTAAAAAATTCTCTCACAACCTCAAAAATGGTGCATTTTACCCTTTTTGGGTTGAAGTGAATGCCGTCCCTTGTACTTAAACATGCTACGTTTGTGTTCCTTTTCACCAGGACATACTGATTATTTTTCAAGGGATTACGTGTACAAAGATATTTGATTATTTTTTTTCTTCCAAGCTGTATTAACTCCATTTTCACTCCAGCAGGACCACAGTGACATGTGGATCGCCTCGTGTCCTGTGAGCCAAAAATATACTAGTATTTGATTAAAAAGACATGAAATGGCATGAGAGACATGAATGGAGGATAATAATAGCCAGAAGGACGCTGATGCAGGTTTGCTGCTCTGCCGGCTTTCAGCACATCTGTCAGGTGGAGACACAAAAGCCCATTTCCCCAACCGTATCCCGCTAGCAGGGCGAGATTGGAGCCACCACCTCATTAACACACTGATGGAATCATTTAAAGCTGATCGTCATAATCATCGCCACTTCAGCACAATAATGCGCCCAGATCGCTCGGCAGCCACGCCCGGATATCCGTCATCTCTTTATGAATGACTCTTCATCTATAGAAAGCCCTCATCCTGCTTTCTGAGCTCCTTCGGGATGTCCTGCACCGCCCTCTCTGCTCAAAGATGTTCCTCCTTCTGTATAGGGGAGAATCAGAAAGCCTTAATCTGTTGAAATTTTGGAGGAAGCCTTGCAAAAGACCATATGGCTTAGCTTGGACGCAGCCAACATTAACCAAATTGCTGGGCTTTTCCAGGAGAGAGGGGAATTGCACATGCCGAAAAGATGGTGCTCATTCTGCTCACTTTCTCACAATGGTCTGTCATTGTTTAATCAATGTTGGCCTCTTTTCTACATTTAATTAATTTTTTTTAAAGATTGCATACTTATAATTTTCTTCCACATCACCAATGTTCATTCATGATTTTGGTGTTTCAAGTGGGAAATTATATACATAACTCTTCACTTTACATCTTTATGCGTTTTAATTAGTCTCTTTTTTTAAACTTGTTATCAGGATATCCAAGCTGCATTTGCTTAAAGCAATTCTGTGTATGATAATAATACAACTTGCTTTCATAAATTGTATATAACTGTATTTGAATAGAAGTGTATTTTTGTGTTGCTATACTCACAGACTTTTTAATTTTATACTCAAAACAAGTGAAAAAATATTCCAGTGCACAGTAAGACAAGATAAGTTTGTATTTAAGGATAGTTCACCCCAAAATGAAAATGTTTTCATCATTTATTCACCCAAGTTGGTCCAAACCTGTATAAGTTTATTTCTTCTGAACACAAAAGAAGATATTTTAATTAAATAATAATAGTAACCAGACAGTTGATGGGACCCCATTGACTTCCATAGCATCTTTTTTTTCCTGCTATGGAAGTCAATGGCTACCGTCAACTGTTTGATTACCAACATTCTTTAAAATAATTTCATTTGTGTTCAACAAAAGAAAGAAATTCATTCGGGTTTGGAACAATTTGTGGGTAAGTACTGACAAAAGGATACGTTTTCTGAAGATAATGAAGATATATGTAAGATTATCTTCTTTCAAAGATTTTAAATTTTAAAAGATTTTTACTGGAACATTAAACATATACTTAAGAATTACATTTTTTTTTTTACAGTTATTATACTTTTTTATGCACTATATACAGATTTTTTTTTTTTTTGATTAAACAAACTAAAATCTGCATGTACTTTTTTTCTGCATTTTGCATTATATTATCCCCCTTTTTTAAAATCCAATGAAGTCATACTGCCTTTAGAATCTGTAGTAAGTTGTTGGAAGACATTCTGAATCAGGCTGTGAGCCGCCTACACTCCCTTATCTACTGTTTCCTTGGTAACTGATGTCAGGAACGGAGACGCCAATAAATGGATCTGCTGCATGTTTCCCATCTTCCATGCTCGAGAAGGGGGTGTGAGAGAAGGAAAAAGTAAGCAAATGTTGCGTTGCTTGTAGTGTTTCCTCTATTCAAAATGCTCTAAACTAGTGCAGATTCCAAATTGCTATCGCTTTGGCCTGCTATTTGATCATTTTTGTCTCATTTTTACAGGGACTTTTTTACTGGGGAGGTTTAACTTCTCCTTGAAAGAATACTGAATGGCCCTTTGACAGATGTCTGGGTCTGCTCCAAAACATGAGAACAATCCCAGCTATGCTTCATTATGTCATTGTGGTGGAACAAGAAAACATACCTTTAAATGCCTTTAAGTTCCACCAGTTTTCTTGAAAGGGGTTATTATGTAAATGCATAGAAATGTTGAATAACCAGGGTGCTGGTTATCTCCGACATGATCTTAAAGAGTTACGCATACATACAACGATACATACAATTCAATTTGCATACAAAAAACGCCTCTTTAACATGAAGTTATACCCCTCAACCCAATATTTTGGCCCCTTCCGGTCTCTCGCCCGAGAGCAGATCCCGCTTCTAATTTTAAGTGTTTGTGCTTCTCGTTATTTTCAGAATGTTGTGATCTATTGTGCCAGGGAATGCATATGTATCCAATGTGACTAGGCACAAATAAAGCACTCAACCGAAATGGTGCGAACAGGTCTGGGGTGTCGTTCTTATTTAAGAAACAAGGAGCGCACACGTTTGATCCAATAAATCCTTTTTCCTGTTGGTCAAGCGCCAGTTTGGTTTGAAGTGATGTTTGTTCTGGGTTTATTTTCAGCAGCTTCCGAAAACAAGAAGCCCTTGATATTATTATGACCCCTCCATCCGTGTAAGATCGCTGGGTTTGCACAGCGATTGCATCATGGACAGTTAACCTCACCTGACCCGTATGTGGCATGACCCATCCTCGCTCTCATGTTTAAAATTAAATATAGACCTTTAATATCACATGTCCATTTTACCCTTATTTTTCTTGCTTGCTTGTTCTTATACCCTGTTCGAGGGGTGACTTATGGCTGGCTCTGCTGTGGCTCCCGTGAACTTTTGCGGTGGTATATCACCACAGACATGAACGAGGCTTCCTCTGCTCTTTAATTACATCTCTGAGAGCATGGCTTAGGCTCAGCAGGGATTTTGGGGGAAGTGGGACACGCTCTCAGCAATCCACCCCGCAACGGCCTTTCGTAATGGAGTGGCTCAGAATACGTCCTCTGGGAACCCCGGTACAAGAACAACTCTGAAACAAGGCAGCTAAATTAAGCACATATAGAGAACTTGGGCAGTAGACTAAGCATATGGAAGCTCTTTTTGGAAGGTCTTCATAAGTAGATCTTGTGGATTCATGGTTAGCTCTATATATTTTTATTCCTCTCGACTCAAGCCAACTGCACTTGTATCAGTTTCAGATGTTGAACAACTGACCCTTTGCTAAGCCCCGACCCTTGGTGCAATTGTCAAATTCGCTCAAAGTGGTTAAAATTGACGTTTAGGGCGAATAAATGACGGACAGCCCAAAATAGACAATCTGATGGTACGTTTGCATGACAAAGTTTTTCCTTTGCGTTTTTTTTTTTGGTGTACAGACGACAACGTTGTCAAAACGATACCCCATTCACACGGATCTGAGAAAATGATTTAAAATGCTATATTTATGCATTGTAGTTGGTGATGGCCCTTTGTAAAGAATCACTTTGAGCCTATAGACGAACACATAATACTAGGGATGCACAGATATAAACATTTTGGCCTATACCGATAACCGATAATTCTTTATATTTGAAAGCCGATAACCGATATATCTGCCGATAAACTTAAATCCAAATTTGGATCAAAAGTCTCACAATTAAATCCATGTCCCAAGCCCACAATTATAATGATGTTCTCATTATAGTGTTGTATAGCCGATATGACAGATTTGCGGTGCGCATGTTGTACCGAACCGTATTTTCATTTTTTTTACATCGTATTTCAAGAAATTCAAAAACATAAACATTGCTCAACAAGTGTCTCAGCTGAAGAGAATAATGCTTTATTTATCGGCTTTAATATATCAGCCACATTTTCTTACCAGGCCGATAACAACAACATTAAAAATGAACATATATCGGCCGATACCGATATGCTGGCCGATATATCGTGCATCTCTACATAATACGCATGTGCCTGACATCACCTTTTTAACAAATTTTTAAACACAGTTTGTGTTTTCAGGCGCCTCAAACGCTGTTGTCATATAAATAAACGACCAAAACGCATAGCAAGTGTTTCGTTTTTTGTCTTGTGAACAGCCCCTAATCGTTGCACAGAGAAGCCTTGTTGCTTTCGGCCATTTTGTTTGTCAAGCTTTCATTTTGGCAAATTTGTTTAACTATGGTAAAGTTGTTTTATGGCATGTGTAATTTCAATATCCAGAGTGGGTTATTAAGTTTTGTTCGTTCCATTCCCGAAATCCCCTGGTAATCTCAAATGCAAGTGGTGGATCAGACTTGTCTCTCTTTATTGGCCTTTGTTCATTTTAAACTTCTGTGATTCCGCAATCTTCACTCCATTAAATAAAAAGACTGTGTGTGTGTGTGTGTGTGTGTGTGTGTGTGTGTTTGGGCAGTTTTCATTAACGCTACTTCCAATTTAGGAAATCACTTGTCATTTTGTTTGACGGACATTGAGTATCCTACCCTATCTCACGACCAATTTGTACGAATTCGTACGAGTGATTAAAAAGTGGCTAATTCTTACGACCTCACTCGTATGAATTCGTACGATTTGTCTAAACCCACGTGATGGTTAGGTTTAGGGGCAGGGGCAGGGGTAAGTCATTCGTACAAATTCATACGAATTGGCCAATTCGTAAAATATGTACGATTTAACAAAATCGTACTAATTCGTACGAGTGAGGTCGTATGAATTGTTACGAATGAGCCACCTCGTAAAATTCGTAGGTGTAGTTAAGTAACCACTGTCATAAGGTCTGTTGAATAGATATTGTTCTGAGAGGTAGAATGTAGTGAAATATTGCAAAGCATTTTCTCTTGCTGCTTTTACTTTAAAGATATTAAATTGTTCAATATTGCAATGAAAAACCAAGTCAGATTCAAAGCAAACGTTGATCAGATATCTGAAGAGAAAAGCCTAATTTGAAAAAGATTTCAAGTGCTAACAATAGTGTAAGTGAACAGAAATACTACATTTTCAATGTTTTATGGTACTGTATATTCTTTAGGTCTGAGATTTAGGTTAGTTTCAGTGACCGGACTGATGATACAGCAGGAGTGAGTGACTATATCGTAGCAGGTGTGATCGTACCAGTTGGAGCCTTAGGCGTAAACGTGCTTTTCTCAAGTGGTCTTTTAAGCGATTGGGGTGTGGTTTTTCCCATCTTATTCTTTTCTTGGGAAACTTGTGGAGGCATGGTGTTAGTGTACCTGAGCGGATATGTGTCATGGCGATGACTGTCATACTGAGTGGAAGGTGTGCCTGGCAAGGTCCCAGGAAATGATATCATATACGCCCATTCATGTAAAAAGACATGTGGGGGATTAGTTGACAGATGGGTAGAACAGGATCACCTGTCTTAATGCAAACCACAATGACGAAATTGATGTGTCTGATTATTTGTCATCCAGTTTCCCATGTCAGCTGAAATCTGGCACAAAATGTATTCAATGAGCACAAAAGGAGGTCCTTAATGGTTATATAATTTATAGGGATAGATCACACAAAAATAAAAAAAAAGGTTAATGTGGATGTCTTAAAGGAGTAGTTTCCATTTTAAAATCTTAAAATGAAAAATGTAATTGTTTACTAATGTTTCCTCCCATGGAACGCTTTTTCTTTTGCCATTAGAAAAGCCCCTATGCTGGACTGTTTTACTAGTCATTTAAATAACTTCAAAATCAATTTGATTAGGAACTCTTTGTATTTTGTACTATATTACCAACCTGTTAAATTGCGTGAGTGCGTGCATGATTGGTCCTGGTAAACCCTACATTACGGGAACAAAATATCCCCACAAAAATGGCAACATCCAAAATCCTTGTCCTTGTAAGGACATTTTTTATCACCATGAGGAAAATGGCTTATAAACCATACAAGTGATGTTTTTTGAAAATGTCGAAATGCAGAATGTAATTATTATTATCTAAATATTATATTTCTGTGTGTGTGTGTGTGTGTGTGTGTGTGTATATGTGTATATATATATATATATATATATATACACACACATATACATGTATACTGATTATACACACATTATACACACATACATTTATAAATATGTATATAGCCTATACACCTATATATTTGTGTATACGTGTGTGTGTATATACAGATATATATATATATATATTAGGGCTGTGCAAAAGTTAATTGCGATTAATCGCATCCAAAATAAAAGTCTGTGTTTACATAATATATTTGTGTGCACTGTATATAATTATTTTGTATATATAAATACCTATGCATGCATGTATATATTTAAGAATTATTTGCGCTTAAATTCTGTATATATTTATAAATACATAATCTATATTATATAAATATAAATATTTTATATATGAATAACACATTTTCTTAAATATATACATGCATGTGTGTGTATTTATATATACAAAATAATTATATACAGCACACACAAATATATTATGTAAACACAGACTTTTATTTTGGATGCGATTAATCGCAATTAACTTTTGCACAGCCCTAATATATATATATATACACACACACACACACACAGATTATGTAAACAAACTTATGTTGGATGGGATAAATTGCTTTGACAGCACTAATTTATTTGATTTCTTTACATACATTATATTATTATTATTGTATCATTGTGTTTGGAGTATTATTAAATTTTACAATATACAATGTTTATTTGGTTTGTAGCGCTTTGGGTGTGTGAAATTTATTATAATTATTATAGCAAATGGGTTTGGAACAACATGATTGTGAGAAATGACAGAATTGTCCTTTTTGGGGGGGGGGGGGATGTTTTTTTAAAGAAGAATATTGTGGAAATTGTGTACAAAAACCTGGACGATAAACTCCCTATAAGTTTAACCTTGACGTTAAACTCCCTATACTACACCTTGTCCTCTTTATGCTGTTAGACTCTTTGCTTTTGATTTGCTTTCATTCATGAATGTTCTTCAGTTTGTTTGGTCCCTGTCTTCAAGTTAAGTCCATCTGTCCAGTTTCAAAGCCAGAGCTGCAAACAGCCTGTTTTTCTTCATTTACTGTGCCTGCTCTCCACAGTCTAAATGTATCTGGCTCTCTAATGTAATTACACACTGGAATTCTGTGCTGGATGCTGATTAAGCACAAGAGGACTGACAAGCAAATCTTTCATAAACCCTTACTTAGCAGAACATCTGCAAACGAGCTAGTCTGATGCTGAGGTTGGCACTTCTCGCACCTCTTGTGACCCGTATGAGCGTGCTGCCATCTAGTGTATGATGTGATGTACTGCGATTTTAGTGATCAGCTGTCTCCGTATTTGGAAGAAAGCAAGTCATTTTTGTATATTTTCTTTTTCTATATAAGTGTTTATTACTGAAAATGTCCCAAAGGCCTTTTAAGGCCATCTTGTTAGTGGCCTCAAACAGTTTTTTACAAATGCTATACACTGAATGAAATTTAAACAGCCCAAAACTGTTCCTCAATTATCTACAGTAGGCTACATGTCATCAATCATCTATAGAAATCTAACTGTGGCATTATTAGTGTTCTTTATTTAGATCAAATATATTTAGCACAAAATATGTTTAGGCTTGTCCAGCTGCACTTGGAATTTACATAAATTAGATTTATTATTATTATTTTAATTTTTTTTATACACCAGCATTTAAAAGTTTAGTGTCTAAGATTTTTAAATGTTTTTTGAAAGATGTCTCTTATGATTCCCTCGGCTGCGTTTATTTGATCAAAAATACAGTACAAACTGTAAAAAATGATTGTGAAATTACACTTTCCATTTTAATATATTGTAAAATGTAATTTATTTCTGTGATGGCAATGCTCAATTTTCAGCATCATTACTACAGTTTGTCACATGATCCTTCAGAAATCATTCTTATATCCTGATTTGGTGCAAGAAAAATGTATTATTATTATCAATGTTGAAAGAATTTGCTACATGGTCGTTAAAGATGTTAAAATGTGTAGGTTTACCGTGAACACGGACTCATTCCCTTCTGCTCTGATGTGTCCTCAGGCAGCTGCAGGAGCTCCAGCGTCAGAAGGAGCAAGAGCGGGAACGACTGGAGAGAGAGCGGCTAGAGCGGGAACGGGTAGAGCGAGAGATGCTGGATCGGGAACGGCAGGAACGGGAACGGCAGGAGCGGGAACGGCTGGAGAGGGAACGTGCTGAGCAGGAACGTCTGGACCGCCTGGAGCGTGAGCATCAGGAACAGGAGCAGCTGGAGCGAGAACGCCAGGAACGGGAGCGCGCCGAGCGGGAGCTGATGGAGAGAGAGCGTGCGGAGAGAGAGAAGCAAGATAGGGAGCACCAAGAGCAGCTGGACAGAGAGCAGATGGACTGGGAGAGAGGGAGACGTATCTCCAACGCCGGTGAGCATCTTTATCTTCTCCAACGTCTTTTTATAGACAGATAAGATGTAGACGGGATAGGCTGAGGTCAAAATATGAGTGAAGTTTTAACACAAACTAATAATATATGTGGAGTTTCTTCTGTTGCTGAGCATGCAAATGCCTGTGAAATGCTGTTAGTGTGCATTAGAAACAAGTTCTGCAGTTACTACGCCCATGAAATTGTATTTAAAACTATTTTTGATGTTATTCTTTTATGTTAACTATGTGTTCGAACTAGTACAGTTCTGGCTGCTAATTGTTTTCATGCTATAACTGATAACCGATAAACAACATTGAAAATCTGTACTACTTTGCCTAAAAATAACTCGCCACATTCGCATAAACTCAAATAAATGCAATTCTTGTCAATTTTAAATCAATTATTTGATGTTTAAGTGAATGTAAGCAGCACCACAACAATATAATACAATATTCGACTAATATAAAATATGGAAAATGTTAAATTGAGAATGTACATCTCTACTATAATGTATCTCGATGTTTCCTTTTGTTGTTCTTGCTGTAAAATATATTTTTAGTATGTGCTTGGCCTCTTGCTCGACGGGATACTACATCCTTGCGTCTTATTATATCAATAGGCGATCTTCTCCTGACGTGTCCATCTGTCAGTGTGTTGGGAGAATCTGAATCCACAGCTTGAGATGATGGAACTCACAAACTAACCACACATTTCTCTCACACTCTCCTGTGTACAGCTCACTAGGATTATGGGTAACCTGCCAGGTCGATTCAATACGAATGTTGCTGTGACCTGTTTTACTTTTGTAATTTGACATAGGTTTGATAGAAACGGGATATGTTTTTTCCACTATTATTAGATTGGATCGTGAAAAGTGTGCATTATATAACAGAGTGTATCCAGACTGAATTCAAATTTGCCAAAATTGACTTAATAGTTATTTGGCTATCCATTAGCCTGTAAAAATAAGATTAGCAGAAAAGGAAAGTTTTTAGATTTTACTAAAATAACATGCACCTTTGAATAGTTCACGATAAGACTAAGAACTTGGAATAAGAAAATAAATAAGGTAAATTTTAACTTAGTGTTAGCTTTAAATGGCCTCTTATAAAGTTATAGTGCATATACAGTATTTGAGTTCATCATATTAGATACAATTCTCAGAATCATGCGCCATCCAAAAATACACATGGGGGAGGGGATGTTTATTTCACAGACACTGTATGAGTGGCCAGGCATCAGGCTTTATAGGCATAATTATCATTCAAGTGTTAAACATTTGAGCATGATGCATGTGTGATTATTTGCATCAGAAAATCTGTATTATATGCCACTGATGTTGTACTTTGGATATAGTGAGATGCAATATTCCACAGAAGGAATGCCAAAAGTAAACCTTTTAAATACTGTATAGTTTGCTCAGGGATATATTGAACCTAAATTACTACTAACTCAACTGGTTCTGTCACACATTGTTAATGTGGCAGTCAGATTTGTGAAAATATAATGTTTACAGAAAACTAGAGCTTTATTCAATTGTTGTGAATTGTAACATTTTTCCTCAGGTTTTTACATACTCCCAAAAGCTCACAAGGAAGGCTCACATAAATGTTTGCAGTGTCCTTTTTAAAAAATATACTTGGACAAATCGGCAGCTGATGTGTTTTTCACTGCAGTATTGACTTCGGGTGCTCTTAATGTTTTATTCTGACTGTTGAATTGACACTAAATTGAGTTCTCTGTCTGTTATGAAGTCTTTCTGTATGAAAGTTGTACTTTTGGTGGATATTGTCTTGACTCTGTGACTTCTGCGTCATGTCTGGGAGAAGGATTATCAAATAAATATCCCAAGATTCTGCCAGATTGGTGCAACAAAATCTGTATCATTATTTGAGGCAATAGTGGGGACAGGTGAAATAGGTTCTTTAATTTAATGGTAGGAGCCAAAACTTTCTGCTAAATGTTCATTTTTCACTTCAGCATATGATATGCAATAATTTGTAAATAAATAGTCATTAGTATTAAAAACTGTGTATATGAGTGAGTCACAAGTTGACTTTGGACAAGTTGGATTAGTCCGAAGAGCACAGCCGATTGGTCTTGCCATGTGACCGCCTGTGCTTTAGGAGTGGAAGAATTTCATTAAGTCACTCTGGTGAACATACTGCATTACATTCTGGGTCATGTGGTCTGCTTGTCAAAGCGAATAGTGTGGAAATGCAGAGGAGGCCAGTGAAATGGAAGAAAATAAGGCACAAATAGGTTATAAAAGCTGCAATCAAGTCATGAAGCCAGCTTGAACAAGGGGAAATGGTTAATAACCTGAATGTAGGGCATGATAATTTGTGTTTGCCTGTGTGTTGACGTGTATTTTGAAGAGTGCTCAGGGGGCGTGGTGGGCTTCACGCAGCAGGAGGGCAGCTGTGTCTGCAGGCTGCTTATGAGAATCACTAGAGCGGAAAGATTTCGCCAACATATGGCAGGCAGTGACTCTTACAGTGCAGACCAAAACATGAATTTACATGCATTTCCTATATAAAGTAAACACCCATAAATATATGGCAAATTAAAATGATTATAATTAATTCAGCAAGAATGAGTTCGATTTGATCAAAAGTGATCGTAAAGACATAATGCTGATCCTTGTATTAATCAAAGAATCCTGAAGAAAAAAATATGAAGCAGCACAACTGTTTTCAACACTGATGATAATCAGAAATGTTTCTTGAGCACCAAATCAGCATATTCGAATAATATATGTACATTTGTGATTTTGCACACAGCTCCTGATTCACCAATGATGTTGTTTCGGTGGAGTATTCTGTTGAATTAGTTTGAACCCATTCAGATTTTCCTGCGATATTAGACCGTATAAAGAGCAAACAAGTTTTCATTAGCATAACTTCTATTCATTATAATTTTCTTGGCATGACTAGCCTTTAGCAGGCGTGTGATGATACCTGAGACCCTAACCTCACGTGCATCCAGGAGTTACATCAACCCTTCGGTTGCTTTCTCCTGAAAGTACAACATGCTAAACTGGATGTTTGTGTAAAATGTTGCCCATGTGTTGGAGTTGATCTTTTCTAGTTCATGATGTTTCCACAGCTAACCGAGTGTACTAATTCTAGTGTGTTCCCTGTTCATAGACAGAAATAAGAACATATGATGGACTTGTAGGTCTCTGCTGGTTTTCTTGCTTCATTTGCCCCCTTTCTCTCTTCTGTCTCCTTCCCCCCTTTCTCTCTTTGTCTTGTGTTCTTTCCCTTTGCACGGTTGCTGCTACCTCCCTCCTGTCCTGTCCTCCGGTTGTGTGCAGCATTTGAAAGCACCCTCTACACTCCTCCACCTCCTGAATACAACAAGACCACCTCCTCCTTACCAGTCTCTCCTTCCACACCCAGTTACCCTCCACCGGCGCCATTGCCCTCCACAGCCGCTCCTCCAACCCCGCCCATGCGTCACTCTGCCTCCCGATTCGCCACATCGCTAGGCTCCGCCTTCCACCCGGTCCTGCCTCATTACGCCACGGTCCCTCGCAGGCAGCCTGCCCCGCCCACACCACCGCCCTCTGCCCCAGCTCCTCCTCCTTTAGCTCCGGCCTCCAAATCCGTCGTCTGGACGGCTAACAACTTCACTCCCTTACCGCCGTCTCCTCCGGTCATGATAAGCAGCCCCCCGGGCAAGGCAACGGGACCCCGCCCGATGATCGCAATCCCAGCCCCCAGTCCGCTCTCCCAGAAACCCCCTTCGCCCATCTCGGCGCCCAACGGGCCGCCCACCTCGCTTCACTTCCACACCTCATCCCCCGTCTCGGGTCAGCCGTTCTCTTCGCCCCCGACGCCGCCCCCTCCGCCGCCCCTGTACTCTCCCTCACCCACCTTGCCCATCGCTCCCCTTGTGTCGTGTCCCTCACCCCAGCCTGCTGTTCTCCCTTCTCCTTCCACAGCCTTCCCTGCCTATGCTGAGCACTCTGTAAACTCTGGGTTGGGAGACTCCTACTCCTCTGCTCCAGAGCCGCCCACTCAGCCTGCTGACTTCCCCAGCCAGCCGGGTAAGGCCTCTTCTGTGTTGCTCAGCCTCCACTAACCCACTAATTGGGGTTCGAGGAGGGGGCCTGCCATGTTGAGCTGGGTTTGCTTTTGGCTGCAATTGGCTTCTATCGATTGCTCGTTGGCTCAATATGAAACCTTTTTGTCTTGTCTGTTGGGTTGTACTGGTTCCTGTGATCATCGGTCATATGAATGCTCATTTGTGTGGCCTGTAATTGTGTGAAATGGCATGGCATGAAAACACATCTCCACTCTCTTGTGAAACTTTGAGTCTCGCGTTTTGGAAAGCGGGTGTCTTTGCTTTAGTTCTCATCCTTTTTTTCTGGAGTTTATCACAACCATCTCATTCTGATTATTGGTTTATGGTAAAGAAGTTCTTGATGTTAGCATGTACAAGCGAGCTGTCAATGCACAGTAAGCTTTACATGATCCACATCCGCTGGTTATTCACATTCACAAATTTGATTCATGAAACATCCTTGTTTTAAAAAGCAATGTTTAAACGAAATGAAAAATTGTTACAAACTGCATAGAATAAGTGGAGATTTTCATGAGGTCAGGTCACCAGCAATGAAAAATAAGATCAGCTCTTCCTCTGAATTATTTATAGAAGAGGTTTTAGACTTCACACTCCATATGCATGATGTTGCTTGACGCTACACACTAATATGATTAACTTGAGTGTGTTTGGCAGGCATGCATGTCACATAAACGTCAGCTGTTCATACCCTAAAAAAGCCAAATGTGAAATAGGCTGATACTGTCCTAAAGAGGGATGAAACCATTACCCCAATTACATCTCTGCATTTTGTTACATTTATGTACAGATTTGTTTCATATTCCCATAAATCATCAGTTTCTTCCTTGTGTATGATGTTATAAATGAATGATCATCAGCTTAGTGTCATCTGTCTGTGTTCACTATTATGAATGAGCTTTGGATGTGAATAATTATTCTGATATTGCATTACATTATTGTATTATATTATATTATTGTGCTGAAGTTCATTTAGCTCATTCTGAATGTCATTTATTTCACAATGAAAAAAAAAGTTATAACAGTCTTAAATGTAAAAAAAAGTTTAATTGATCGGAAGTTACAAAGACTTGTCCTAACTAGTATGTTCTTTTTTATTTATCCCTACAGATTCAATACAGGGGATGCCAACTCCTCCACCCCCACCACCCCTCCCTCCCAGCTCCACTGTGACTCCCACCACTGCTGGACCTCCACCACCCCCTGGTCCCCCTCCTCCCCCACCACCTCTGCCCCCCACCCTTACCCCAACAGGGCCTCCCCCTCCTCCTGGGCCACCACCTCCACCCTCAGGTCAGGCACCGCCACCAGCACCACCTCCACCCCCTGCCCCACCTTTGCCCTCGGGTCTGTTCACCCCTTCGCCCACCACAGATGAGAACAAGGGCCTCTCTGGGCTCGCAGCCGCCCTCGCTGGAGCCAAGCTAAAGAAAGTGCCAAGGGTAAGGGATTGAGGCCTGTAAAACTCTCATTTGCATTGAATTACACCTGAAATGTCTTGATATACTGGAACTTGTTATACTTGATATAGAGTGGAATCCGCTGTAGAAATAGATCACTTATATTTTTCCACAGCTAATGTTTTCTTGAGTTTTTTTTTTTTTTTTTTGTATTGGGAAATTTCTTGGAAAGATATTTTTTAAGTGTTTTATCTGCAAAACAATCTAAAAATTAATTTAGAGCATGGCCCTCTCCCAAATGGCACACTAAACACTTCATACGAGTCCACACTTTCGTGACGTAAAGAAGTTGGGAAGAAGTCTGCTGTGGTGCTTGCCCCAGTGCGTGCTCGGCAAAAGTGCGCAGCGAGGGCGTTTATCAACCACGAAGAGGTTGCTTGCGAACATCCTTCTGAGACGTAAAATGTCAAAAACCATACAGTCTCATGGACTGGCTACCATGTGCGCATGTCCATTAATTGTCCGTAAGACCGAAAGTGCACATGAAGTGTGCCATTTGGGACTGGGCCTGTGCCTATCTCTCACAGCCTCGTTTTCATTCCCATTAAAGATGGCACTGCTGTGAATAAGGTCTATTGCGATGTGGATATGTCTGCACAAAAACAGATACGTCTGTTTTTTTGCACTAGCGGTAGTGGTATTGACCAGTGGTGGTTTCTAAGGTCAAAGTCCAAACGAACTTCCACTTTGGCCTGATTTTGGTCGAAATTACATCACGTTTGCTTGAAGTAAATTAAGGCTTTAAAACGGATAACCTTCATCAGAAATGCTAACTATTTTGTTCAATACCAAATCCTATATGTTACTGTAGAGTGATGAGCCCCTGGCTCCAGCAGCAGGACCCGCGGGGAGTTCTGGTGCTGCCAAACCCGAGGCGTCCCGTGGGAATGGTCTTTTACCCGGAGGAGGAGGTGGTCTAATGGAGGAGATGAGCGCCCTGCTGGCCAGGAGGTAAACTACGTGCTTAACCTGTCTATAATGCCAGTGTTTTCAAACAATGATTAGTCTTGGAAATCAATAAATTATCAGAAATGTTGTATCATAGCCAGAAATGAAATGTAAGAATATGTACCATTGATTTGATACAGGAGAAGAATTGCTGAGAAGGGATCATCACCAGAGCCTGAACAGAAAGCTGTGAGTTAACATAATGCATTATTCAGCTGTATACTGATCATATAGCTTATGTAATGGATTTTCAATTATATATAATATATAATATTTTATTTATTTATTTACTTGTTACTCCAATAGGATGACATTGAGGCCACAATAACTCCAAAAGTGTCCGCCTGTAGCACACCAGGTAAGCAAGGGGAAAGCAATGATTAAACCAAATAATAATTCTCCTTATGAATCATTAGGTTAGTTTTCAACTTTTAAAAGGAAGGTGATGTTTCCCATATCTTTCATTTGTTGTTCAGTCAGAGTATTTTAGTGCATATTCATCTAACACTGGCTACTAATGTTATACAGGTAACATTTGACAGCTGTTCAGTCTATCTCATGTTAATAATTTAGCTTATTGTTGAGCATGTGCAGTTGATTTTTTTTTTTTTTTTGTCTTGAAGCAAAACCATTGGAAAATCATGGCTATTTATAAAATATGAGAATACCAATATCATAAAATGTAACATTGCATTGCATTTATTTTACAGATATGCCCAGAAAGCCTTGGGAAAGGACAAACACCATGAATGGTAGCAAATCACCAGTCATTGGAAGGTAATAATTCGCATGTTATACATCAACCAATTCATAGTGCCTTTTGAAGAAAAATGTCCAGCGTTTGGGATCTGACTCCTTGGCAGGTCCCGTTTTCTTAAAGCTAAATTGAATTATTGTTGCTTCAACTGCTTTGCATCACGTGCTTGTGGCCGGAGGTCTCCTCACAATCGCATGTCAGAATGCAGGCAGTCGGGTCCCGTGCTTGACATCACTAAAGCACAGTGTTGTTGCTTCTCATCAGATCTGTGTGTACCAGAGCTGTTCAGCATTTTTTTTTTGAAGGATTCGCTTATTTTTTTGCTTATTATATGCAATCCATTCAGGCATTTACACATACAATTATACAAATGATTGAAGCACCTTTCAGTAGGGCTACATTGAAATAGAAATGAAGAGTTCAGATGCAAAAACCTCTAAGTGCCATTTGAAATTTTCTTCCAGAATGATCATTTTTATCAAGCTTGTATATTTAAGTTCAGTAATTTCACTTAAATTGCAATTAGGATTACCTTTTAATTGTCATTTAAGTGAAATTACTGAACTTGAATATATAAGCTTGATAAAAATGATCATTTTAGAAGAAAATTTCAAATGGCATTTAGAGGCTTTTGCATCTGAACTCTTCAAATATTTCTCCTTTCATTTAAATTAGACCTTTCAGAATCAGAAGATTATTTTGAAAATAATTAGATCAGATCCACACTATTGACCTCTGACCTGGTTAGTCTCTTTACTCTCACAGACGGGACACACCATGGAGAAATCAGATGGGTACTGACAAGTACTATGATTCCTTAAACAGGTATAAGAGGCTAGTTTGGGAACTCTTTCTAGACTTTGTTTGCTGAGAGTGCTCTTTAAATAGGATGAGGGTTGGTGCTGTGATTGTCTACAGTTTTTCGGGGCGTTTTTTCACACACAAAGATTTTGCTGTTGCCAACAATATAATCACCATGAATTTGCCCCTGCTGCCTTTATATACACACATACATAAATATAATAACAATAATACATGGTTTTTGAATACCAAATAAGCATATTACAATGATTTCTGAAGGATCATGTGACACTGATGACTGGAGTAATGATGCTGAAAATATAGCTTTGCCATCACAGGAATAAATTACATTTTAAAATGTACCAAAACAGAAAATGGTTATTTTAAATGTTACAATAGTACTTTTTACTGTATTTTTAATCAAATAAATGCTGCCTTGGTGAGCATAAGAGGCTTCTTTCAAACCACCTCTAACTTTGAAATGGTAGTGTATATAAATAATTTTCACACAATATAAATGTTACAATGGTTTATAATAATTTCACTTATGGGACAAGAGTGGAACAATTAAGTCTATATATAATGTAAAGTAATTTAAGGCCTCAGTTTCCAAGACTATAATCATCATTTAATGTGTAATAAAAATCACCCCCTGTTAAAAAAAGTGCACATAGTTATAGAGAAACACCTAGTTGTACCACCATAGTATCATTATTAGAGCGTCCTGATATATTGTGCAGTACTAGGTGTCGTCAAAGGCTGGGGCATTTGTCCACTCTTGCCAATTTGTCCACCTGGTTTAAAAGATAACATGCTCCCTCCTCCCCCACAAATGTGCATTTAATTTGGTTTATCCTTTGACATATAAAATGCAGAATGCTTTGATACAAACCCTTCGGGCTGTACACGCTTGTATCTCACACACAAGTTTTTTCTCTGAAATTTGTTTCTGACTTTTAAGCTGTGTCACAATGTTCTTATCCGCTTGACTTCTACTTCCTTTCTGCACAAGGCAACCCACTGTTCAGCATTCATTTCTTTTCTGATGGGATAGATGAAGCGTCATTTCCTTAATTTCCTGTGTTTTACCCTATGGTGATTATTGTGTTGGCAATAGTATCGTGTCTGATTCAGCTTCAGACAAGCATGAGATTGATATGGCAGCTGCCTTGTGTATTTTGAAGTGTGAATCCTGTCTCAAGCTTTTGGTTTGCTGTGGCATTTTTGTTGGGGTTGACTTTACAAATGTGTTGGTTTTGATGAATTTCTATATATTTCTCCTCTCTATATATATTTTAGATGTGTGAATTTCCTTTTCAGTACAACAATTTCACCTGAAATCTGAAATATCCTGCATTGTCCTCACACATCTTGAGTTTTTCCCATGTTAATGCACCAATTACAATTGGTGATTCAGTGTAGATTTACACAGCATCTGAAATGACAGTGTGTCACTTAACTTCTGCCCTGCATCTTGACTGCACAGTGTCGACTTCTGTGACTAAAATAGCTTTGCTTCACACCATATCTTTGCTTCTTAGACCAAGGTCTACACCAACTCCTACCGGATCCATAAGTGCCAATGGGGTGCCAACAGAAGCTCTTGACTATGACAGATTGAAACAGGTACTTCTCAAAACCAAGAACTAACTGAC
This sequence comes from Pimephales promelas, assembly GCF_016745375.1. The sequence goes on from NW_024121432.1 coordinate 8,914,899, forward strand.
TTGAACTGAAACTCATTTAACCTTTTAGCCCTTCGGGTTTGATAAGAGGGTCTGTTCACTTCCTCAATACTTTGGCAAAGTGTTACCAAAGCTGGTAGTACAATTTCTTATTACAGCACTTCCTTAAAAACCGAGGGAGAATTACTGGTTGAAAGTGCAAGCTTTTGTGGGTGTGGACAATTATAGTCCTCTTTTCAAAGGCAATACTGTACCTCCCTTCTCTATGAATGAGCATGTTAGATATGAAAGGCATATGTAGGAATCTCACTTATCTGAGGACACAGTTACTCAAGTAGCTCAGCTCTGCCTTAACTTTTCCCCTGCCAAGTGCTCAGTGTGTTTTTCTTGTTGAAGAGTTACTAATAGCAGCTGCATTTAAATTGACTTGAATGTTGATGTTATAGCATACACCTACTCATCTGGATCTATTGTCATTTAATACTTTTATAGCTGCATTTGATATAATAGCTTATATTAAGAACTCATTGCATTGGGTCACATCAGTATTTTTACTTGGCACAATGTCCTTTTGGCATCTAATTTCTCTTGCATTCTAGTGTATATATTCTAGTCTTGAACGCAATCGAATTGACCTGAAAACAGTTCACTTTTTGATTTGTATATTTTCTTTTTTAGGACATTCTAGAAGAGATGAGGAAGGAACTATCAAAGCTGAAAGAAGAACTTATTGATGGTAACATTTTATTGCAATGTATTGCCACAATATATGATGCACATTGAGCTTTTTAATAGTTTTTAGAAACAAAATACTTGACACTCACACAGTCAAAAGTTTTAATTTGTTTCTCATGATCTTAAAACATTTTGATCTAAACGCCTATGGTTAAATGCTTTATGTTGTTAATGATAATATAAAAAAATCCTTTATTTCTCTCAATTAATAGTTAATGGAAATCTAGCGGAAATTTAGGTAATCTTAGGGTTTTTTTAATCTAAATTAATGTATTAATTTTTTTAATGGATTACTCCTTATTTAGTTTTTATGCAAATATATATATATATATATTTTTTTTATTAGAAATAATAATCTGTAATATAGGCCAATAATTATAAATAGTAATTTATTTGTGTATTATTATATTTGTTAATTTATTTATATATAAATACAGCTCACCCATTTTTACTTTGAAATTTTTTGAAAGACAATTTAATTTGTATAAAAGACAATTTAATTTGTATAAAATGAATTAATAGTTGAAATGTATTTATAAATATATATATGAAGAGTTCAGATGCAAAAGCCTCTAAGTGCCATTTGAAATTTTCTTCTTTAATGATCATTTTTATCAAGCTTGTATATTTAAGTTCAGTGATTTCACTTAAATGGCAATGATAATTACCTATTAATTGTTATTTAAGTGAAATAACTGAACTTAAATATACAAGTTTGATAAAAATAATCATTAAAGAAGAAAATTTCAAATGGCATTTAGAGGCTTTTGCATCTGAACTCTTCATATATATATATATATATATATATATATATGTATATGTATTTATAAATATATATATATATATAAATAAATTTCAACTATTAATTTATTTTATACAAATTAAATTGTCTTTTAAAAATTTCAAATTAAAAATGGGAGAGCTGTAATGAGTAACGAAATACCAAGTGTCCAGTTTTTGGTCAAAACATGCCATATTCCTATATTACCTTTTGATGTTCTTTCATATTTTAGCCACATCATTATTGTTTTAACATATTTTATAAAAGTAATAATGAATGATTAGGCGTTTAAACTTTAAACCTGTAAGATTTTTTGTGTAAAGTATAACTAATCTACATATCTGGCCAGGACTGTGGCTAATTCTTTTGCCATCTTTGTGTTTTCAGCAATCAGGGAGGAGTTGGGCAAGTCAAACTCTGCATAGGAGGATGAGATGCACCTGTATTTTTTTAAAACCACAATCTGTCTCTTCAGAGGTCCGCTTCAGTTATCTCAAAAGCAATGAAAATGGAAAATTACAGTTTTAACCAGTGGTGATCACAATAACCATGTTACTTCGGTGGATCTGTCAAGTATGATGCCGGGAAAGACAAACTTTGAGCGCGGGGGGGCACAAGGAGGCGTATCAGCGAGAGGATAACCAGACGCCTCATAGCGACGCCATACACCAAAAGCCCCATCTTGAGGGAAGTCAGGACACAGTCTTAAGGAAGTGACTGTCAGTATGCAATGGATGACTTTTACTGTGGCAAGAAAATGACGAAAATAGACAAACTATTACTGAATTACATAGTGTATTAACCATTGAAGAGTGAAATTGTAAATCAAGCAGATGACATTCATTCTACGGCACATTGTTTAGCAAAGGGCAGGCTTTGTTTATAACTTTAAAAGGTGGTAATGGTGGTGGTGAAGTAACGTTAACTCAGTTGGCCTTGTATAGAGCAAAACCTTGAATCTGGCCAACTAAACGAGTATGGTCTATTGCTGCAGGACTCTAAAGCTTGTCTTCCTACTATTTTAACCAGAATATGTACATTAAAATGATGACAAAATAAACATTATACCTGCAAGTCATTCAGTCAACCTGTTCTAATGTACGCCATGACCACATCAGGTAGCTTACTCGCGCTTTTGGTCGGTTTCCATTTATTATTCAGACTTCTCTTTTCAAAAGTGAATGCTCGACAGGCTGTCTCTAATGAGCCACTGTTATCTGTATACCTTCTTCGTCTTGTGTGTTCGCTAAGTGTTCGGGAAGATCACGAAGGACAATGCCTTTCTACTGTACATCATTGTAGCTCTCTACCAAAATCCTCTCAGCCAATCGAAGTTAAGGTTGACGTCAACGTCGGCTCAGACCGTATCTGTAGATAGTGCTAACCAGAAATACTATGAACTTTTTATTCACCGTAGGCTCTTTTCATATTTCTTTCGATGTCAGTGCATGTCTTCTTATGAACGGTAAGGGAAAAATGGTTGCCACGAAAAATAATTTAGTTTTCAGTTCATAAGCAATAAGTGTAGCATTGTTGCGCTTTTTTTCTTTTTTGTTTTTCATCGATCATCCACTCTCCCCTCAAACTGTGTATGAATGTTGTCCATACGCATTCTTTAAAAGTGCAGTTCACAACAGACACCTCTTTATAGCCATAATAAATTTGCAGGGGTATGACATTTTACTCATTTTCCTTTGGATTCAAGTATGTGCAAGATCATGTATGGCAAATCATTCATCTTGCATGGAGTATTAACCAACTAAATAAGTCTGGAGCGTCTAATGAGGGCCCAGCAGCACATCATAGCTTTTTAAATGGGACTTTTTTTTTTTCTCTTTTTTTTTTTGTCCAAGCATTTATTGTTTTACTTTTCTGCACACCGGAAGGCACTTGGCTGTTTTTCAGAGGGGCTTTATCTTCCAACACACTTTTGTTAGGGAACTTTTATTGGGAAATGTGCTTTTTAAGACTGAAATCTTTGTACAAACTGTCATAAAGTGTGATTATAGGCTGTGCAAATTTTGAGGAGAATAACGGAGAACATTTGTTAAGTTCTCTCAGATCAGATTTTTCCTCGGTTATCCATTTCCCCCATGCCATGCTCACTTGTCAATAGTTTTTTTTTTTCTCACTTGCTTAGTTTAATACCATCACTCGAAAATAATCTCTCAAGGAATAAGAACGTTTGTATAGAGTGTTTACAGCATTGATTGCACTTTAAAACCCCGTAGAAGTTCAAATGATTCTATTGCTGACAAGACGGCTGACACTTTGTTAACGCCGTTATCACCAAAGCGGTTATCTCTAGAACGTCACTCTCTCCAGATCCCTTTGTTTTGACGACAAATAACTATTGTTGATCGTCAGGTTGAGCAAGATGTTTTGATCAGGGTTGATTCATTCCTGGATAAACCTGTTAGTGATCTTCATGGTTTGTGCCTTGTTTGGAAATTGCATTTGATATGTCAAAAATGTAAAGCATATATATAGAGAGTATTAATTTAGGGCCTGCCATAACTTTTATTCATTTGTTTTGCATTTTGCTTCAGTGAGTTACAAAGGACACTTACAATCTTTGTTTAAAATCAAACATGCATTCACATTCTTTTGTGTCATTTTTCTGTTGCATTACAGTGTGGATTGTGTTATGGTTAACACCATGTATGCTGTTGGGGTCTGAGAAATGATCTTTGTCGTGGTGGTGATCAGTTGAACAATATTAGAAAAACATGTTGTCGACACACTGAGATTCGATTATGAGCAGATTATGATTATGCTGGTCAGATTGAACTGAATGTCCTTGTAATGCAATTTTCAGTCTCTTTTTTATCATTCATGTCGTACCATACTGTTTTCATGTTAATTAGAAGTTTCTTACATGCTAACATTGTTTTGTTTGAGCAAATTAAATAAAAATTGCAATACATTGCTGTTTGCATTTATTTATGAATTAAAAAGCAAAAATTGATTACATGAAAAACAAGTTTTACTTCACTGTATTTTCCTTTCAAAGCAGCAAACAGATCCTGAAGGGATTATTAAATTGCATTCAGATTATTAATATCCACTCAAATCGTATTTTTAAGATTCGAAAGTTATTTGCACCTTGGTAATGACATAACTTCAACTTTCACACCTCATCGAAGGCAAATGCTTTTCTGTTTGCTGCTGCACTGTTCCGTTGTGGCAATTTGGCAAACAGGAAGAAGGTAGGACTGCACTAAAACTGCAACTCGTCTCAAGAAGATGAGTTCCACGAATCGTTATAGACCACCATTGCAATCGTATTAATACTAGCACTTTAAAATGTAATAGTCTGTGGCTTTGACTCTAAACTTTAGTGATCTTATTCAGTGTTGTTTTCTATCATAGGCTAACTTACCACATTTACAAGATATATACAAGCTTAATATAACAACAAAACAAGGTTCTGTCTTCCACAGAAATACCTTTCAAATCAGAAGTGGGCAATTAAAAGCATTTATGAACATTATCAATCTGAAAATAAAATTAAAACCAGAAAACTTCCAACAGATAAGAAGTATCGTTTTATTTATTAGTTTATGCATTTCAAAAGCATTACCCTCCAATGCTTATGTCTGAACAATACACGTTATTAACGTCAACCTCAGTTTAATAAACATTATTGAATGATAACGTTATTTAACATTTACGAAAAAAGTCGCGGTAGAAGCAAAACTTATGACGTCGGCGGTCCATCCTGTCTCCTCTCATATCTATCAACTGTCTCGCAAGCAGGACTCCATTTTGTAAACCCCTTCGAACTCAAATGCCTCGTCTCCAATCAACGCTCACGCAAACCTCTCCGCCGCCCAATCAGAAAATTCCGAAATTTAAAAACAGGACTCGACAGCCAATCAGAAAGCTTCCCGCCCTCAAGGTCGCTGGTAGGTTGAGCGGTCACGGAGGGAGGAACGTATTCAAAACGGGGGCTAGTTTTTAAAACAATATTCTTTATTTTATGAAGTTCTGCGGAGAAGCTTTAGTTATTATTAGGAGATTAAGATCGATTGCAGGTAAGAATCTTAATGAATTCCCTTGCATGTTTAATGTTTTTGTCTGGAAATGTCTTTATTGTGACTGCGTAACGTTAGTTAACGGTACATAACTTGATCCGCGCTCGGTCCGCCCGCATCTCGTGCTTTATGAAGTAAGAACATAATATATTGTTTTTAAACTGTCACTACTTTCTGCATACGATATATACAGAACACGTATACTCTTTGTTTATGTGAATAAAGCTGCTTATCATTGATGTGGTGTTGGATTTGAATGATAACTCGATTTCCACCCGGCTCGTTACACAGGAAACTTGGGCACGGCGCGCATTTATTGTCGTCCACTCCACACAACTCGTATTTTATCTCCACACAATTAAATTCTGCATTCGTTTTTAATATATGTTTAAGTTAATGTCTTACTTCATATTGGACATTTCGCTTTCTTTTTCTTGTATGTGCACGAAAGTGCAAGTGATTCCGTGCTAAGTAAGTTAACGTCAAATAACCACTTTTAATGGTCTTTTGGCTGTGGTTTGGCCGTAAATATGTGTTAAATACACCACTCGCTCATTATAACAGCTGGTTTCTGTACTCGTTGTTTACTGGTTTAATGTTGCTGTGTTATGAGCCTGTCGCATGCAGACTTACAATGGTTTGAATACATGACGTTTTCCCTCCATTCCTGTCATTCTTTTGCTGTGTTAAAGGAACAGCACGTGAATGCTCTCTGTGCCTCCGTTGCACATGTAAAACACAAAGTAAACACACAATGATAATTTATTTTACTTTTTTGTATTAGGCTAAATATTTCAGGATGTATGTTCAGTCCGACAAAACTAAGATTTTTCGTTGGTCTGTAAAGGTAACGTTACAATTATAATTTCACAAATGTGGTCAGTGTCTGGCATACTGTTTACTTAAGTCAGATTTTCTGTAGTAAGTTTTAATTTGAATAGCCCCTGGCAGTGATAGTAAAGCGCGCGTGTGTCGTCTTGTGTTGTGCCATTACATTTGCACAACAAAAGGCAACAGACCCCGCCCACTCACATTCACACTGTTTAAATCTTTTGCTCTGTAGTTTCACTTCAACTCTGGAAGCACATGAGATTTCTGCATTGCTGGACTTCAACTCTGTTGGGTGTGTGTCAGTGTGTTCTGGTTCAAGAATGTCTGGAATGTGTTCATGGGATTAGATGGTTGGCTTATGTTTTTATGGGCTGTACTTTTCATGTGGTTTTAATAAGAATTTTTGTGTGTTTCCTACAGAGTGTGCCTGCTTGACTGCTATATAGCCTATGCTTCTATAAGTGTGAGCTGAATTTTTACTTAATGTTTCTGGCCTTGCTTAAGTGCTAAAATCATTAATGTGTTGGTGGTTAAGAAAACTGCTTCATGCCATGGTGGGGTTTGGTTCGTCACAACAAAATTTCTTTGCAAGGATCTATTTTTTTTTTTTTTTTAAATCAGCACCAAGCGTTACTGTCTTTCAGTGGTGAAGTGATAGTTTTTTAAATCGTTTAAATATGTGATAATAATAAAGCATAAACGTTAGACTGCAACATTGAAACAAATCTGCATTATGAATGCATTATTATTATTTTTTGGATTTATTATATCTTAATATATTATTTATGCAAAGTTAATTACAGTAAAAATAGTTACAAACTTTTTTCAATTTTTTTAATCTTGTTTTTGTTTTTTTAAGCTTGAATACTATTTTATTTTTTATTTGAGGATGAATGTCTAAATTAAGTTGAGTAATAATGCAAACATTTTTTGTTTTTGGACACTATTCCTGCTTAGAGATGGGGAAAATTATCTGTTGATCCAAAATTAGAGAAAAGGTTGAGTAGAAAAGTGTGAATATAAACAATACTATTACTAGTAATTACTATTGGTCTTTCTTTATGGATTGTTTTTGTCTGTGGCTGGATAGTAAAAGTCATCTCTTTGGTTAGCTTGTTACCTGTGTGATAGTAGAATCCCTCTCATAAAGGCCATTGAGAGCTCAACAATAGTGTGGGTGCAGAGGGTACAGTGTGGATGTGTAATTCAGACCCATCAGCACTTCTGAGATGACAGCTGACATCACCGCTTCATTGTCATCAGGCCATGTGCAGCTACTCTGGTGTTTCCCTCGTGGGTTTACCATTGAACTGTCTGTAATATTCACACAGAATCTTTAGGTCTAGAAAGATTTCGATTGTTAGTTTATTTTGAAGCACACATGCTCATGTGCATTGTTTTTTAAAAGTGATGTGTGCTGCTTTTCCCATGTAAATCCCAGCTTAATATGCAGAGACAACTGTAAGTGAGCTATTCATGGGTGAACTTTACCAAAAATATAAACGATGTGGCACTTTGATTACATCAAAATTTTGTTTTAGCATCTGAAGTTCCCAACATGTGTTTTTTTTTTAGTTTGTCTGTTCTTGTAAGACCTGTCTGAGCGCTTAAACCAGTGGAAAAATCAGTTTTTGGCACAGAAGTTACTCATTTGACTTTATCTTTAAGGTCTGCAGTACACTGCGGCATAATACTATATCATTAAGTCAGTGTTGATGTATTTAGATTGTAGTATGTAATTTCCAGACTGTTGTGTTGTTTAGTAGTTTGTTAAACTGGAAAGGCCATAAGAATGCACAATGTCATCAATCATACTGATATGATTCCTGTGGGGAAAAGAACATGGTGAATTGGTTGTGTTAATTGTTTTGTAGGGTAAACGAGAATGCCGACTACAAGGTTTCAAAATGGAGATACTGTAATGGGCCGCTGGCCTGGCAGTAACCTTTATTATGAGGTCACGGTACTGAGTTACGACAGCAAGACTCGGCTCTACACCGTCATCTACAAAGATGGCACTGAGCTGGAGCTGAAGGAATCTGACATCACGGTATGAAACCTCTTTCTGACATGTTCTCCACTCTCTCCAGTATGATTTGAGAATGATTCAAATGGCTTCTTGTGCTACAATTAGAGCAAAAACATGTGACCACACTGTACAAATGAGTTCACTAATTTTTTATGCGATTACTTTAGTGACCTCGATTTTTTCTTAATGTCATAATATTTCTTCAAAGGTTTCAAAATCCTAAATCTTTCTTAATGTCTAGGTTCTAATCCATGCCTCTGAAATAGCAGTTAAATAGAGATTTAACTGAACTTAACTTGCAGTGTCTTGTGGATATTGTTTGCTTTATTGCAGAGCATGGTCATATTTAAGCAGGGTGTTACACGCTCTCGGTCCAGATCCCGCTCTCGTTCACCGGGACGCCCACGTCGTAGTCGCTCCCGTTCTCCTGCTAGGACGTCCCGTCGAACTTCCTCTCGCACCACAGATGTGCAAGTGCGCAAGGAAAAACTCAAAGAAGTGCTGGAGGTCCGACTCACACCCGTGGTAAGGACACTCATTTGTTTGTACAAAACTAACACACTCTTTCTTTCTTTCTTTCTTTCTTTCTTTCTTTCTTTCTTTCTTTCTTTCTTTCTTTCTTTCTTTCTTTCTTTCTTTCTTTCTTTCTTTCTTTCTCTCTTTCTCTCTCTTTGCATGATATGTCTTATCTAGGATGTTTATATTCACACACACTATTCTCTTTTTCAAAGAAGTCTTATTCTTACCAGGATGCATTTATTTAAGAAATACAGTTAAATTGTGTGAAATATTACTGCAATTTAAAATAAGTTTGTTCTATTTGAATGTATTTTAAAATCTGTTTCATTCAAGTGATCAATCTTGTGTTGATTTTAAGTATAGGAGTTTAATCTAATTCAGAGCCATTAACCCAATCCTTTTAATGCTGTTATCTTATTTGTCTTTCCTCATGGGTTCACCTCACGTGTGCTTGGCTGTCATCTGTCTCAGCCGAGGAAACATGAGAACAATAGCAACAGCAAACACGAGAAGAAAGAAGAAAATAATACAGAGAATACAGCTCCCACAATCACTGAGGTATGGGTCTGTATGTTAGAAACTGGTCTAGTGAAGGTTGGAATGTCATGATGCATGCATGTGGTGCCTCTCATGTGTGACAGGAGCCCATTTAGTTGTGCATACAAAGCTAAAGCTGACTGTGGTTTCTATTTAATCATACCCTCACGTTTTTCAGCATGTTTCTCCTCATGGGACAATTGAATGGGCTTTACACAGCATGACCTGACTGCTTTACCCTTACAGTTGTATGGTCACAAAATAGTAACATTTCTTGACTTGAGAGATCGACTGCCACTGAAACATTGAGTCAAAGCATGACACACGTATTTTTATTTTATTGGCACTAGAGTTTCTCAAATTAGGAAGCAGTGGTTTTAAGGGGACCGTAACACATAAACACTACAGTTCAAATGTTTGGGGTTAGTAAAATGCTTTTGACAGAATTATTTTGTGTGTTTACCAGAGCTGCAGTTATTTACTTAACTTTTTTAGCTGGCCCAGGTTGTTGTGATTGGCAGCGCTTAGAATGTGTTTGGGAATGTCCCGCCCCTCCATAATTGTTTTTCTGTAGTATAAATATAAAGGATGGCGGCAATTTCGAAACACTAACAAGAGGACAGGGCAGAACAGATTTCATGCAAGGACTTTGCAAGCATGGGTTTCACAGGATTTTTCAGAGTGGTATGTTTACTTAATGCATTATAGATATGATGTTATCCCCATTTAATCATGATATATGTCGGAAAACTGGTTATACAAACAGTAATCGATCAAAAAAAAACATGGTTCATTTTCCTAAGGCGCGGAGAACAGAACAGCCTTACAAAAGATATAGACAATAAAGAGATATATAAATAAAAAATATATAAACAAGAAACAGCACTATATCAACACTAATGTTGGCTAACAGGCGAGTGTTGCAACATCATACAACTTATAATTAGAACTGTTCATAGAAAATGCCACTACAAACAATAAGACATACTTACTAGTTGTGATCCATAAACAACAGGTTGCCCCGACAAAGTGGAAACTGCTTCATTTTCAGGAGAAGCTTATGTGCATCTTGGCTCTGGAAGCTTTTCTCTATAAAAATGTGCTGTGCACAGATAAACATCGCGATTATAATGTTAAAAATAACTTTTTTGTTTTTTAACCACTCTTAAGTTAATCAGCCTTTGGAAGGTCAAACAAATAAGTTGTGGAAAAAACAGCGTTTAGCAGCTGCGTATCCAGGCCTCGTCCATTTCTTTGCTTATTCCATTGTCGCGGATTATTTAAATGAGGAACGTTATGACTTCTTAAAGCCTGAAAAAATTTTTATCATTCTTGAAAAGTGGATTTTGTTAAATAAAATATCTCCCTTTGGAGTGGACTTTGAGCTTTGTAACATTCTTAAAAAGGAACATTTCACACTAACTAAAGTTGAAAAAGTGAAAAACCATAATAGGATCCCTTTAATATATTTCAAAATGCCATTTATTCCTGTGATGGCAAAGCTGAATATTCAGCATTCATTTCTCCAGTCTTCATTGTGACATGATCCTTCAGAAATCATTCTAGTTTTATCTTTCTTATTATTATCAATGTTGAAAACAGTTGTGTTGCTTGCTTAATATTTTTGTATGAAATATAAATATTTTGTATCATAAATGTAAATATCATAAACTTTTGACCCCAAACATTTGAGCAGTCGTGTGTAATTTTTTAAAATTGGTTTGTGATCAGTACATAAAGTGTTCACATTTAGTATGCTGTCTTGACTCATTGTAATGTTCAGCAGAAGACAGAGACTGAATCAGAGAGCCAGGCAGGTGGACGCTACAATCTACGGCGCAGGAAGGACCAGGGCGATGGCAAGGCAGGAGAGCTGGAGAAAAAGGAGGGGACAGAGGCATTATCGCAAGCTAAAACACCTGCTGCCATCAAGACAACTGATCTGGAGTTTGGTGGAAGAGTTGGTGAGTCTTGTTGGTGATTTAATGTACTTTTGTACTGTGTAGATATTCACAGCACACATCTTTGGGGGAAAATGTTTACCAGAGCATTTTAAAATGGCTTTTTCCTTTTTTTTTATCAACATCTATCTAGTATTATGACATGCAAATAAATGACTAAAATGCATGAATATGGTCTTTTTTAATGCAAACATCAAGTCAGTACAGTAAGCAAACAGGGAAATATTAATAATTAATTATTGTCTTGAAATGAGCTGATGTTTAGGCACATTCAAAATAAATCATTGGTTAAGATTATAATAAAGGAGCCCCTTTCCTCTTCTCTTTCAGGTGTGTTCTTCCTAATGTTTCTTTTGCCCGTGGCTGTGTTGGCACTGCTCATTCTCTGTGGGCAGAAGGATGCCAGTCTTCAAAGCTTTCCTCTTGAGCTTCCTACCCTTCAGTCTCTCTGGGACTCTCAGGTCTTTGGCATCGTCCTGCTCTGGCTTCTCTTCCAGGCCGTCCTCTCCCTGCTCCCTGTCGGAAAGGTACGGTCCCCAGTCACATGACTCCCCGTGACCCGGGTATAGGCACATGACCGCATAGCTCTGTGGCTCTTGTTTCTGCCCTGCCTGTTAGCTGCAGTGAAGCAGGCTAGATTAGATTAATCACTTAATCACTCTCTGGAAAACATCTGGTTTCATTTCCAGCAGCTTAAGGGTAATTATGATAGGATCTAAAAATTGCAGTGCTTTTCCCCGAGTTTGAGGTTAAACAGATTATTTCAAGATGATTCTGTTTTTTTATGAAACAAAAAGGACCTGGTTGCCTAGCAGTCATTTAATATTATAAACTCGCAATTCTGACTTTTGTAATTGCGATTTATAAAGTCTAATTCTGGGGGGGGGATACTTTTTTCTTAGAATTTGAGTTTATATCTCACAGTTGCGACTTTACATCAAGCAATTATGAGGTAAAAGTCCGAATTTTGTGATATAAAGTATATAGAGAGTGCAGATTTATATCTAACTTTATAACACACAATTGTGACTATATCACCCAATTCTGGTGTCTTTCTTGCAATTGCAAGTTCATATATCGCAATTTTGAGAGAAAAAGTCAGAATTGCGACATTTAAACGTGCACTTGCCTCTATAAAACAGCTCTTTTGTCAGACTTTTTTTATCAGATTTGTTTGTTATGAATCATTTTTGACACTTACCTACATGTAGGGTGCACGATATATAGGCCACCATAACAGAATCAGCTGATATATGTTCATTTTTAATGTTGTCGCTATGTCGGTCCGATAAGATGATAATGTTGTCCAATGACTTGTTTGTATTATTTAGGCAACGTTTTATTTATTTGTGAGGCTATAGATTTTTTTTTTTAGACTAGGCTATTGTACTTTATATATTTGATTTATATTGAAGTGCTTGGGACATAGCTTTTAATGGTGAGATTTTTGTTTTTGTTATCAGGCTTTCAAAAATTATTTTTAAAAAGATTATTTAAAATTATTTAGATTTATCGGCCAATATATCGGTTATCGGCTTTCAAATAAAGAATTAACAGTATCGACCAAAACATTTTAGGATTACTGTAATTACTCATATCACGATTTTAGTCATAATGATTGAAATGTTAGGAAAATTGTTTGTATGATGCAGAATACTAATATTAATATGATAAGCTTGTTTTTATCAAACATGACAGGACTATACCAATGTTATTTTAGTGTTATTTATACACAATTATATTTTTATTCAATTCTTTTAATTTGTTTTTATAGTTACATTTTCAGTTTTGTGCATGTGCTTTTGTCATTTTTTATATTTATTTAGCTTTAATTTATGTTTCATTTCAGTTTTAGTAATTGTAATACTTAAAATATATATATATATATATATATATATATATATATATATATATATATATATATATATATATATATATATATATATATTTGAGTTAATTGCCAAGGCAACCTTTTTAAGTTAAGTTTTTCATTTAATATTTGTATTTTATTTTATTTCAGCTTTATTTGATTTAACAAAAACAACTTTTAGTAGTTTTAGTTAAAAATCACACAGATCAATGGTCACATGTAAATCCTGCATGCCTCTCTGTCTCTCCACCCTACAGCTCGTTGAAGGAATGCCTCTCAAGACCGGGAAAACCTTGAAATATAGGATTAATGGTCAGTCTTCAATGTTGATACATTTTCATTTTAATGAACTTGAGTTTTTGTTTTGACATTGATTGAAAAACTTATTTAAGTTTGGTTTTAAAATCTTCACTACCGGTACTCTATATTTGTGAGCAAACTGTTTGACGATCTCAGATTCTGTTCTTCGTCAGGTTTCTATGCTCTCCTCCTCACGGCTGTGGCAGTAGGTGTTGCCATGTACCAGGAGGTGGATCTCAGCTACATCCATGCTCACTTCCTGCAGTTCTACACCTCGGCTCTGCTCATCGTCACTCTTCTCAGCGTCTATCTGTTCGTCCGCTCCCGCTGGGCGTCTGAAGATGAGCTCGCTCCTGGAGGCAACTCTGGTAAGACGAATAGTGTGAGATCAAGCTGCGTTGACTGACTTTTCCCTTTTTGGCTCAGAGTATTTTTCACTTCTATGGCTTTTAAAGTTTCTCATACTCATTTTCAGGTTAAAATTGATCTTTCCTGTTACTTTCCTCAGTGCTAGCTAAAATAGACCAGTCATAGTTGTTTATGATTACAGAGATTGTTTATTTTATAGATATAGCAAGGAAGGATATGTCGGGTACAATTAATAGATTTAATATATATATTTTTTATTCCTCTAGGCTACATCATTTATGATTTCTTTATGGGCAGAGAGTTAAATCCCCGCATCAAAAACTTTGATGTCAAGTTCTTCTGTGAAATGCGCCCAGGTCTGATGGGTTGGGTGAGTATTGTTATTGTTTTTTTGCTCCCTCTTGTGGTCATAATGTTGCAATTTGCTGATTTCTTGTGATTCCTTAACTTTTCTTCCTTATTAAAGTATTCATTTTTAACCAATTAAAGAAGAACCATAATTATTGCTTGTTTCCACAGGTATTGATTAATTTTGCAATGTTGATCGCTGAAATGAAGCACCAGAATCTCGAGAGTCCCTCTCCAGCGATGCTCCTGGTCAACATCTTCCAGCTCCTGTGGGTTGTTGATGGTTTTTGGCATGAGGTACAACAAGAGTTTTCCAAAACAAACATAATTATTTCTTAATGCATTGTGGAAACCATGAACTGATTTGAATTAAATCACTTTGTGTTTCAGGAGAAACTTCTGACCATGATGGATATAGTCTACGATGGTTTCGGATTTATGTTGACGTTCGGAGATCTGGCTTTTGTTCCTTTTACATTCACCTGTCAAGCGTACTATCTAGTCAGCCATCCAAATGAACTCTCTGTATTTTGGATTGTTACCCTCATTACTATGAATGGTCAGTTTCTGACACATTTTCCTACTTTTTGTTCTTTGGCTACACCATAAAGTAAATTTGGATGCTAATTCAGCCAATAAGAACAGGATATTGATATGTTCAGACTTTAAACTTGAGTTTTTTTTTAACTTCTCCATCAGGAGTTGGATACTACATTTTCCGGAAAGCCAACTCTCAGAAGTTTGCCTTCAGGAAAAACCCTTCTGACCCGGCAGTGTCTCGTAAGTGTTTTAAAACGATAAAACAAAAGAATTAACATACAATGTTAAGACTGTTTGGTCTAACATAGTTTTATCTTTTATCTCATCAGACCTGAAAACTATTCCTACTGCAACTGGAAAGAGTCTTATTGTGTCTGGTCTCTGGGGGTTCGTCCGTCATCCTAATTACCTTGGTGATATCATCATGGGGTTTGCATGGTCTCTACCATGTGGTAAGTAATCGGATTCCTTTCACCTTTCTGATGAAATTAAGCTGTCTTATCAGTCTGTTTTGACTCGATTCCACCAATTTTATCGGACTTTTCCTTTAGGATTCAACCATTTGATCCCATACTTTTACCTGATCTACTTGATCGCTCTGCTGGTGCACCGTAATGCACGGGATGAGCGTCAGTGCAGGAAAAAGTATGGTTCTGCGTGGGAAGAGTACTGCAAAGCTGTCCCGTACCGCATTTTCCCTGGGATATACTGAAAACTGTTACGGACACTCGGGGCAAATAAAACTTTCCTCAGGATGACATTGAACATCAGACTGGGAATGAGTCGTTAGCTGTCTTTTTTAAATATTTGACTTTTTTCGCAATTGAGCACCAAATTTAAACCAAATTTTCTGCCTTGTCATGAAATATTTACGGATTGTGGACCCTGCTTCAGTTTTCAGAGCTTGATGTTTTAAAATGTATATTGTTGTACAGATGTGCTTCTTTTTTTCTTGTTTTGCATAATCCGTAACTTGCCATCTCATCTTATGTAC
Organism: Pimephales promelas; assembly: GCF_016745375.1. Next base: position 8,930,708 of record NW_024121432.1, read on the forward strand.
ACATATACACAAAGTATCTGCTTGGCTATTTACCGGTGACGTTTTTTTATGACAATTTGTGTAATGCTTTTGTATATTGTGTATGATGGGATATTCTTTTTAATATGTATAGTAAGAAAAGGTGTAATGTTCTTTCTCAGGACCAGCAATTTGTGAAGGAAAAAAAACTATATTTTCTTAATTTCTGTACATATTTAATACAAACATTTAGTTTTCACAAAATTTGGCTTTGCTACCTCAGATTTTCCTGTAAAAATGAGCATTTTTAAAAAAAACTTTTTTGTTTGTTTTGAAAACTGGTTTCCCAGTATCTTTTTCAAATTCTTAATTGTGTGCTGTGAACAAAACTATGAGCTTTGAACTTCAATCTTGTAAAAGGTAGCGTAACTTCTTTAGATTTTTAATAAGGTTTTAATTTAAAACAACAATGCTCAACTGTGAATGTGTTATGTAAAGCTTTTCTTAACGTATTACTTATGCATATGTTTTATGCAAGTATATCACTTGTGGGCATAATTGTCCTAATGATGAGCTGTAACTTAATCGCAGTGAAAAGAAGCATTGTACAATGTTATTTATCTGGTTAAATTTGAGGATGTTCAGTTTTGTTTATCTGACCAGCAATTTCTGTAAAATGTCATTTTTATTACCAATTATTAATTAAACCACTCTAGACAAACAGACTGCCATGTCTTGCTGCAAAATGAAATGTACAGATTTTTTTTTCTTATAGGTTGGTAGATGTTTTGTAGATATAAGCTGAATTTGACTGATTTGTTTCCTACTGTAGTTGTTAGTCTATATTTTACCATCCTCTTTTTATTCCACTTTTTTCCTGTCAATAACTCCACTCTCTGGTCAAATGACTTAACTGATAAAGGTGTTTTCAAAAGAAATGTATCTCGTTGTCACGAAATATATACAATGTTCTATTTCTTTTCCATATTTTTAGACTATTTGTAAATTTCATATAGCTGCTATGTGGTGAAATTTAGACGTTTAGAAGATGTCAGTTTAACATGCATTCTAAATCATTACATCTTAAAGACATCTTCTAAACGTCTATTTGACATCTGACAGGAAACGTCCTTTAGATGTATTGGAGATGAGCAAACACTCTTAAAAATACGCCTTCCAGATGTAAACATCAAATAGCCTTGTGCTATCTGGGCTGTATATGGTCCCCCAGTGGCTAGAAATTTCAATCAGTGTAAACTGAGCTTTGACTAACTTTCTCTGCCTTTGAGAAAATGAAAGCTCAGAAAGGCTGATCTTGAATCTCCCCTGTATGACGTCATACGGAGGAAAGGTAACCTCCCCTTTCTCTGCTTGAAAGTTTGACCAAAGCCCGTCTAACGGAGAGCCTTGGCACTTCCTATTAGCCCCATTGCGTATCATCTTGGTTGCAGTTCCATTAGAATTCCACTGGAGGTGATCGCGGGCGAGTCCTGAATGAATGGGAGTCTATGGAGCGAAACGGCTAAATGTGTCTCTCTCCTGCTTGTCATTGAATCAACATAGATTTTGTTGTTGATTCTGCAAGTTCAATATAGATTATAGGCCAAAAGTCGAATGAACGAGTACTTTTGTCCTTTCGATTTCTTACAGGTTAGGCCGTTGGCCGGAACACGCTAGCATTCTGCTGTTGTGTGATGTCATCACATTTTTGAACGGATTTTTAGAACAGATAAGTGAACTTAAAAATGCAATTTTCAGCTGAGTGTATTATCTTAGCCCTCCCTTTTGAATGCAACTTTCAAATTACTTGACAAAAAATTACAACCTGAGAAAAGTGGATTTCTGGGGGTGAAACCCCATAGACTCCCATTCACTCTGCACTCGACCGCGAGCGCCCTCGCATGGACAGAAACGTGTTACTGCAGCCAGTCCAGAAACCGGAAGTAACCTGGTTTGGCTCGCTTATGAGAAAATAAATGAGCTAGAAAATATGAATGCGAGTTTGAGTCTTTTTCTCGAGAGATATCATGCTTGGAAATGCGCCGACACAACTTCCCAAAGTTTTGTATGGTCCAAACATTTCACCAACGACTGTTTCCTCAACTTGGGCCAATACAGAGCTGGCCTCGATGAACATCTGAAAATAAATCGATCGAGCTAACAAGCAAGCAACAATTTCTGACGTGTAGCCTAATTGTTCAAGTTCAGACAGGTAAGTTAATCTCTCTCGAAATCATTCAATACTGTTAATGCATAAATAAAGCCAGTGACTAAAATGTTAACTTCAATCAAATCGTTTCTTTTAGTTGGATGAAAATAATCTTATTTAAATTGTGAACTATACAGAAAGCGATCAAAGAAAAATCTTTCCACACAGCGCGAGTTTATCTGGACAATTCGTTATAAAATCAATAACGCACATTACACTGCATAACGAAAATCATATTGTGTGCACATCTTCATGTTTGCGTTGGTGAAAGTCATCACGGCAACATTTTATGTGATGGAAATAGATATAATACTTTAAAAACTTCTCATGATTTGTTCATTTCGATAGCTGTTATATAAAACGTATAGTAGCTGTAAAAGTATTCGAGAGAGTTTCACATGTAATATGTTGCTATTTTATATGTAAGCATGTCAGCCAATCACAGCAGTGGCCAGTTACCCTGAATCCCCCAGCAGACACGCCCCTTCAAACTGAGCATTCAAATCATAGGCTAAAATCAGGCTAGGAAAAATGCCTTTTATTTATAAATTGACTATTTTTGATATTAAAAAAAACATATGGGCATTATAAGGGCAACCCACAAAACATTATAAAATAATAAAATAACCACATGTCTGGGGACCTTTAAGAGGTAGGGAGAAATTGCAGAATTACACTTTTAAACTTTAAAAGTAAGTGTTGGGTTTCAGCTTTTCCAAATCATCATTTGATGACACATAATTTTTTAAAGCAGTTCAAGTGTTTACTAACTAAGTTGCAATTATATATAGTTCATACTCTATATTTATATACAGAAATGGACCATGGTGAACCTTAGACAGTTTGTGAACCCTGTTTTGTTTAATATAAGTTTCCAAAAAGTCCTGTACAAACTTTACTGCCACTTACCCACGGTAGCTGTCACAGTTGCTAGGCAACAAGATTTAACAATGCTTCGTCTGATCTTCAAGGCCTTCGAAGGTTGTAGCCTCTATAGTCCTGCACACTTACTCTCTGTTTCGAGCTCTCAAGTGACCACCAAGACTGCAATTGTGGGTATTGGCACAAGCCCTTATACTCATCAGTGATATTCTTATGCATTAGCCACAGTCTAGCACTAGATGTCAGCAATGTGAAGTAGAATTGATGTAAGGTTTGCTCTGAGATAGGTCAGCTGGCATGAAAATGTTTATTGTGAAGGATCTAGTGTCAGAGCATTACTTCCCTCATCAAGGAAAATGACGAAGTGACTGATGCATGAAACCATTTCATTCCTTGGCCAATGCGCAACAAATGAAGTACCCATGAACGTGCACATTAGAAAGCTAATTGGTTTTAGTGTCATGCTAAATTGTGCTTTATTACAGGCAACATCTGTTAGCCTGGATCTGTGTGCAGCCCTTCTCACTTTCAAATTAGACTTTTCTTCTTACCAAAGACAATTTCCTGAGTTTGGCAAATTCAAACACATGATTTTTTTTTGTGTCTGTAAAACAACTCTTTGATCAAAGTCAAATATTGTTGTATCATGTGAAATCCAATCTGTATCCGTTCTCAACTAGTGTCATTCCAAGCTGAGTGCATTTATCATAACTCACCAGGGACTGATATAAAAGGATACCCATTGTTTCCTCTCATGCAGAGAGAGGTGGGCATTTTTAATAGAGTCTGGGCATTGGGGGTGGACTTGAATATGAAAATGTACATGACCTCTAGTAATATGGGGTTTTGTCTTCAGACAGAGTTCTTGTCTGAAGCCTGCTGCGCTTGATTGACTCCATTTGCAGTTTATTACACCACTGGAAATTACAGGAATTTATCCAGTCTTGCTTCTATATGGATGGCACCAGTGGCAGAGCTCTATTTGAGATGCAGTTTTATTTTGCAACAGCACATCCATCTGATTGGGGGTGGAAAGGGATTCACTGATGTTGAAAGTACTATGTGTATAGCTTTTTCACAAACAGTAAAACCGATGCACTTTGATTTCTCTAGCTGTTTGTGTTGTTTTGTTTGTTTACTCGATACAGAAATGAATAATTGTTAAAGAACAGATGCAGCATTAACACATCCCTATTAATCAGAATCACACAGGCATTTTTTTTATCAGCTCTGACTGTTCCTCTTTTTGGGTGGCTAGAGGTGGTGCGTCGGTTTTTCTCAGCTTGCAGTGCTGGAGAAAATTATAATTACGCTGCTCCAGATGGCTTGCATATTGTGTTGCTGTTGGCGGGCCTTGAAAGAGCTTTCGTCTTTATCGCGAAATAAAATCATCTCAGTGAGCAGACACGTCAAACTTAAAGACACAGCTATAATAACATCTCTGGAGGGTTGTGCGTTTCCTGTGGCCAGCCAGGCCTCCTCTTTCAAAGCGTTGGGGCCGTGAAAACGAGAGTGACACTGATGATGCTCGCGAGAAACTGAGAAACTGTGACTCGTTCTTACTGTTAATCCTGGCGGACAATGCCAAGAAAAGCCCAAGGGGAAAGCTGAATAAGGTCCTTGTCCTTATCAGCTCAGCAGGCTCTCCGAGGACTGAGTGATTGTGGCGCCTCCGCCGATCACTTGTGCTGCTCATCGACCTGCCCTATTATCATGTGTGCTCACTGATATAACAGTGACATCAATCTGCCGCGAACCAGACCGTACCTGTGCCAAGTTAAACAATCAAAGCCGTGCATAAGGTGCCCTGTGAAATTCACACACCCACACAAAAACGCATGTCCGCAAATTTTTCTCTAGGGATGCAGGAGTTCATTTGGCAGGGAAACCTGTCATGATCTGTGCATGTCATTTTTCTCACCAACATGCTGTGCTGGGAGTTATACAGAGCTCACACATTGCTAGAGGGGCAAACATTTCGGCTCATTTCAGACTTCTTCCGAGCTCAGAGCGGCTACTGGATTTGCGTGAAGAACCAGCGTTGGCTTTAGACGTCCATGGTCGCCAGGTAAGTCTGCATTAGTAATTTGCATCGAACACAAACAGTATGTCAGTTTTGAGGCAATGTGTGGGGTTCTCTTTGCAGTAATACCCCTAATGCTCTTTTTAGTAGGATTATATTGTCCTTCGTGGCATAATTAAATCACTGGCTCTGCGTGTTTTCAGGGATATGAAGCTGGTTGCGGGGTTAGCCGTGCTATGGCTCTGTGTTGCAGAGGCCGTGGAAAACTGCCCCAGTGATTGTAAATGCAGCCAGAAATCCAGTACGGAAAAGACTGAAGTCAACTGTCAAAAGAGGGGGCTTCAGAGCATCCCACCCAAACTCCCTCTGGACTCATGGATCCTAAAAATGGGTGAGCAGGAACGTTCTCAGTAATAGTGCATGGATCTTCATGGAACCTTAATTCACTGCGCACCTGTTCAAAAATGTACCGTATTTTTATCCAGAATAGCGCGTGTATCTTCACTAACATTCAAAGTTTTGGGATCAGTAAGTTTATTCAGCAAGGTTCAATCAGTTCTGGTCCCTAGATACAGCACAGGTTTTTTATTCAAAATATTTGTTTTGAAAAATAATAGTTTTTCACCAGGAACAGGTTAAACATGCTGAAATAATGCAGGCCGATTGCTTCAACAAAAGCATACCATCATTTAACAACCTTGCAGTTTTTAAAAATTGGAAAGAAATCCAAGTCCATTAAATCCAACCATTAAAAAACACCAACGCGTATCGGCCCGCTGGCCTTCATGGGCCGATACGCGTTGGTGTTTTTTAATGGTTTAGCCCCCGATTGTTAAATAAAGGCCTTTTTCACTTTTGTAACCCTGAGTGCCTGGACTTGGATTTCTTTCCAATTTTTATGAACTTTCAGCCCTTCCAAGAGCACCAGAGGATACAAGGGACACCAGCAGCGCTCCAGCTTCCTTTTGTTTAACCTTGCAGTTTTGTTTTTAATAGTCAGTTATTGTTAAAAATCAACTCCCCTTTGGAGAAAATGATTGGGAATTTTACTTCCGGGACCCGACTGTTGCACTCAAGTTCTCAACCCTATGAACATAGTGATTTTTGCGTCAGCGCCACCAATTTAACCCTCCTCTTTTGATTTCATTTATTTTGAAGGTGAAAATTTTCTGCAGGACCTCCCAGAAAACATCCTGACCGCCGTCCCAAAAATCGAGAGCGTAAAACTGGAGCGAAACTCAATCAAATCAATACACCCTCAAGCATTTGCTGGTGCCCAGCGATTGATGCTTTTGAATCTGCAAGGAAACCGGATTTCTAAACTTCCAGTGAAGGGCTTCAAAGACCTCCTAAACCTACGCTTTCTCATGCTGGGCCAGAATCAGATAGCTAGCTTGAAACCTAACATGTTCATTGGCATGAGGAACCTCTCAGAGCTGGATCTGCCCCTGAACGCCCTCACTGCCCTCCCTCCAAATGCATTCAAGCCTCTGATTGCCCTCAAAGTTCTGGACTTTTCCTTGAACCGCATCCAAAGGATCTCGCCCAAAGCCTTTGTTGGACTTGAAGAGCTGCTTTTTCTCAACTTGGACAACAACAAGCTGAAGAATATTCAAGCTGGGACCTTTGGTCCCCTGATTGGCCTTGAGATGCTGGTACTGGACAACAATTTGCTCTCCACACTTACCGCGTCCACACTAGAAGGTCTTTCCAACCTGCAGGAGCTCTATATCAGAAAGAACGAAATTGAGAGCCTGCCATCTGACGTATTCCGTCACACACCTAAACTTACTCATGTGGGCTTAAATGGGAATCGACTTCATGCCATTGATGGCAACATGCTGGCCAACATGCAAGGTAAGAATTAGGATTTTAAAAGTGGACTGGGTTGCCTGAATGACCAGCTGACTATCAGTTCTAAGCAAACACAATCCCTGCAAACAAATTTATGTTCTGGGAACGTTAGTTTTTGGTTCCCAGAACGTTCCTAGAACTTTCCTTTAAGGTTAAGGGAACGTTCCCGGAACATTCTCCTTACCTTATAAAAAGGAACCTAAAAATAACCTACATGGAACATTCCTATAACGTTCTTGTTTCGTTCCCAAAAAAATAACCTCATGGGACCATTCGGGAACGTTAGGGGAACGTTCTGTGTCTGCTGGGATATTATTAGGCTGGTTTCTGGTTCCCAGTTTCTTAGGAGGGTATTGCCATAAGACATGCTTCTGCTTTTATCTAGATGGAGTACGATGTAATAGAACAGAATATAGGTGTCTCAAGATGATTTTTACTGTCAACATAATTGCTAGTAGAAAAAAAGTTCATAACATGTTTGGTCAAAACAAGAAAAATTTACTTTTCATTCCTATCTGTTAAGTGTAACACATTATTGAAATCTCTGATTGATTCAGGGTTGAAGGAGGTGTATCTGCACGATAACCCATGGAAATGTGACTGCAGTATCAACTCACTGGTACATTACGTAGCCCAGACGAGGGCTAATCATTCGCCACTGCAAAGACTTCGGTGCGTTAGCCCAGAAGAGTTTCGTGATAGACCCATTCACCAGCTGAAAGCTGAGGAACTTCCCTGCAGGGCCTAGAAAATCCTCAAGTCTGATATCATATCACGTGCGACCTCCAAAAGTTGGAAGCGTAACACAATAACAGCGTGATATTTTCTGTAATTGAATAGTGGTGCTTCACATAACTCCAACCACAATGACTTTGACAGGTTAATGATAGTGCTGCTGTACTGCAGATAATCTTAACTTTCACCCACACCAGACCACCTCGAGAGGCTTTCAGCATACATCCTACAAAACTAAAGGAAGAACTGTGCATCTGGTATTCCCAATACAGAAGAAATGTCATATTTTTTGTAATATAATATTAATATATTTTCACTTTCAACTTAATATTACAAATGATTTTCTTAAATGCATTATTTATCCACAATGTGTTTTTTATTGTCCTTCATCACCAAAATATAATCCCTCTAAATAATGTTTGTAGGTGAGTATAACTGCTGTATTTTATATTTACTGTCATTAAACCTATGTTTACAATTAGTTATCTATATGAAGTACACAGTATACACAATAAACACATCTTGACTCTGCAAATGCATTATGTGCGAATCATTTTTTGTTGTTGTTAGAAGCAGTGAAGCTTAAAGGAAATAAATAGAGGTTAGAAAATCCCCTCTTGCTCAGAGACCGACTGCAAACTTCCACCACCACCTGAGACTGAATTCCTCATCGGATTGTTACAGCTGAATAAGCTTGCTTTGAAATCATCATTCTGTCTCTAAATTCCACCCAGAGCGCTGAAGCTGCAGTCCCACATTTCAGATGCTGGGAATGTGTTACAAAGCAAGCTGCTTTAAAACTTACGCTTCAGTACTGCTACAGTTAACTAATATTAAAGAGGCGGTTCAGAATTTTGGACATGGGCCTCATTTCCAAGTTAGCCTTAGTATTATTTATCAGTGGAAACAGTTTGCATCCAGTCGTTCCAGTTTCATAGTTCGCCAGTGCTAGGCTAGCGCGAGTCAACGGTAACTGCTAGCCTGCCATTAAATACAGTTTTACCCACTCCACAGTACACTAAAAGCAAATAAATTATAACACTAGACTATCAATGTAATGTCTGTTGAGAAAATAATGTTCAAACTACCCTTTCATTGCATTGCAGTAGTTTGTTCCCTGTATTTATTAGCACAGTCTACTGCAGCGGCGGAGTGATATGTAGTTGCAATGCATTCTCATCCCAAGGCGTCATATACGACACTTTTGCCAAAGTGTAGACATCGAACGCACATGGCACCCTTTAGCGTCAAATGAGACGCTTCGGTTATGGTAGGTTTAGGTATGGGGTAGGGTTAGGGTTAGACCACTAGGAGGCACCTTCTGCCCCATATATATCTGCGTCTCATATGACGCTAAAGGGTGCCATGTGCGTTGGATGTCTACACTTTGGCAAAAGCGTTGTATATGACGTCTTGCGATGAGAACGGGCTTGTAGTTACCTAGGCAACCGAGAGGTAGTGAGAGAGAGAGAGGTAGTGAAGGTAGTTCTGACTGTAGTGCGCTTCAGTTCTGTTTACTTTTCGGTGCAGTACTACTAACCGGAGCAAAGTAAAGTTCCGCCGCTGCTGAGAAACTAGTTCCTGTAAGTGTATTGTGATCATTGAGATGCAAGAGTAGTTTGATTTTTAACACAATTCTCTTAACAGACATTACATTGATAGTCTGGCGTTATAATTTATTTGCTTTTTTTGTGCTGTGGAGTGGGTAAAACTGTATTTAATGGCAGGCTAGCAGTTACCGCTGACTCGCGGTAGGCTAGCACCGGCGAACTATGAAACTGGAACGATTGGATGAAAATTTTTGCCAACTGTCTCCACTGATAAATAACACAAGACTAACTTGGAAATGAGGCCCGATGTCCAAAATCATGAACCACCCCTTTAAATCAAACTGGCGGTACAGCATTTCTAAAATGTATTCATAAAAATAAAATAAAAAGACATTAAATCGGAAAATTGGACATTACATGAGATTAGACATTTAAACACAAAACAAACATGTATCTGTGTTGAAGTATATAAAATATATACAGTATATACACATACACAAGCTACAGTGTTTTTGCTGATATGTCTAAAATACTACAAAATCCTGAACCACCCCTTTAAATCGAACTGGCGGAACAGCATTTCTAAAAATCTATTAATAAAAATACAATTAAAAAGTGGACATTACTGGAGATTAGTCACACATTTAAACACACACAAACATGTATCTATGTTAAAGTATATAAAAATATACACATACACAAGCTATACAGTGTTTTTGCTGATATGTCCTAATACTACAAAAACACTAAAGCATGCAATATTTTCACACTCGGATGACTGTATATCTACAGTCTAACTTTCAAAACAAAATTACTGGTGCATTATGCTATTGTGCATAACAAGATACTCCTTTAACACCTAATTTCCCCCAGCGTTGCCATGGTAACCGTTGCTTATAGTAGGGAGCTCCTGCGGATGCTTTACCCCTCACTGCATCAGCCCCTCAACCAGCTGTTACAGACTCAGAGTCCTCTAACCAGCTCGCTTTCACTAGTAGATTTACAATGACAAATTGGCATGATTCTGGCATCAAATAAACAGCTTTCCAGCAGCTTACATTAATCACAGCTTGAGAAAACCCACTTGAATTGCTGAATATATCTACATTAGCAGGGATGCACTGAGATAAAGATAAACTGTGCTTACTCTTGTAGTGAGCATTGTAGTGGGGATGTCATTGGTAAATTTACTTCTCATTGAGGCCATATTTGACTGAGATTACACAATCAATATAGTAATAGTGATATAACCCTTTATTCATCACATAGCATGGATGTTATGTCCTTTTTTAACCCCTAAAAGACCCATTCGTCCTTTCTTTTAGGACTGTATGACCTAGCTTAATATGCAACCCAACATTTCATTCCCCTAAAAAATGGGTCTGTTCAAGCTTTACTAAATCCTGATGAATGGGTGGCAGTGTTCTTTGGTGTTTAACCTTTTTAATATTTGAATATGATTAAGAAACCAATTTCAGGCCTTAATTAGAAGCATGCAATTTTAAAGGTACAGCCTTTTAAGAATGAAATGCTACACTTGCTGTCCGGAAAGTACTGCGTAATTGAAGCAATTTTACAGTGTAACCTTCGGTAATTATAGTGTACCTAACTTACAATATAAGTATAAGGGAACAATATTTTAAGTTTGGGGGAATAAAGGGGTAACAACCAGAAGAATTAAAAAAACATTTATACTGTAAGTATTATAGAACTAAGGAGTACATATTCTACTATTATGATCCAACAATCTACATACTGTACAGGCTTTTTAAAAATTACAGGGTACATATATGCATTTATAAAGTAATCTTTTAACAAACGTGCACTGAAAACGAAAACTATTGCAACTTTTGCTTAAATATTGTTGAAAGATACATCTTACATCACTGACTCGGAAATCTTTATTTATTATACAAGCACCACTGATCCTGTAATCACATAAAACAAGATATATTTCCCAGTATTTAAACAATTTGCAATATCTTTTCTTTATTTATATATATATATATATATATATATTCTAATATTAAAAATAACAGTTTGTGGTTTACATAATATATGTGGGTGCACTGTGTATAATTATTATATATATATATATAGATATAGATATATACAGATATATATATAAATACACACATATGCTTGTATATATTTAAGAAATATTTTCATGTATATAATATAGATTTATATATAATTTATATTATATATAAATATAAATATTCTATGTATAAATAATATTTATTTTTCTTAAATGCATGTGTGTGTATTTATATATGTACAAAATAATTATACAGTACCACTTATATTATGTAAACACAAACTTTTATTTTGGATGCGATTAATCGCGATTAATCGTTTGACAGCCCTAATATATATATATATATATATATATATATATATATATATATATATAAATTATATATAACTTTACATATTGTTCCCTTATACTTACATGCAAGTACTTTATAGGAACACTATAATTATACCTAAAGTTACTCTGTAAATTCCTCTTAATTACACAGTACTTTCCGGGCTGTAATGTAAAGCGTTACCGCTGCTTTTTCTAAATAAGTTAAGACGAAAATGCCCTGGAGGTTGGCAAAATGATCTGTAATCTTGAGGCTTATTTTCAAAGTGAAACATCCCCACAGCATGATGCTGCTGATGCCATGTTTCACCGCAGGTGCGTTATTAGGCCAGGTGTTGAGCCATTTTAGTCACAGCTCTAGGCATTCCTAGGCTGAAGAGTTTTACGTTTATTTCATAAGACCAGAGGATCTTTTTCGTCAGGATCTTAGTCCATTAACTGCCGTTTGCCAAACTTTTCTTTTTAACTTAAGACTGATTTCCATCTAACAGTTTAACATAATGACCTAATGATTAATGAAAACATATGCAGAGATGTTTTTTCCCATTCCAGTAGGTCCCGCAATAGCTCTAGTAGCCTGTAGAGTGTCTAATTGAGTTGTTGGTCTCCTTGTCTACGTCTACAGCCACTGGAAAGGTCGGTGCGGTATTGTCTTTTGTCACTTCAAAAATAATTCGATTTTCTTTCCATCTGTTCCATCAAGGGTAGAAATTTGTAGTTAAATTGAATTAACATGGAAAAGTGCATTTCAAAAATCAAGAAAAATATATCTACTTCCAGACAAAAACAGAGGAGCTAAAGTAAAGTATCAGCATTTCCACTCTTTTCATTGCCCACTTGTGAAATGTGTATACATCATTTCTAATCTAGTATGGTTGGAATTTTGTTAAATGATTTTTTTAAAGGGATATTTCATCCTAAAATGAAAATTCTTTGCAAACCTGATTGACTTTCTTTCTTTCTATAAAACAATATTTTGAGAAATGTTTGTTTTTTGAATTCATATATACAGTAGGGCACCAAAACTGGTTATCAACATTCTTCAAAATGTCTTCCTTTTTGTTCCATAGAAGAAAGTCATAGATATTTGGAATGAAACAAGGGTGACCGAATGATAACGGTTTTCTTTTTTGGGTGAACTATACCTTTAAGACAGAGTTTAGTATCTAATGAATCACTAATCAAATAAGATACTGTTAATGATAAAGCACTGTGTTTGTGTGAATACGACTCCCAAAAGTCAAGTTTTTTTTACAATAAGGTTTAAAATAAGCTCTTGGGAAACATCTCTGTCTTCGTCGTGAACACTGATCCTTGAGGGGAAAAAAACATTAAGGGATGTTTTGTAGGTGGAGAGAAGTCTTTCATGGTTGGTGATGATTACAGCACAGTAAAATTCAACAGCAGCATACCTCTGGATTCACTGTTTGCAGAAAAAGATACTAATGATGTGCCTTGTGAAAAAAAAAAACTCCCACTGTATGGCGACAACAAAGAAACCAAGGAAGGGGGCTTACATTGTCTCGGAGCTACAGTATATGCAGGTTGTGGAGTATAGAATTTTTTATTTTTGTGGAATAAATTGCTCAAACACAGTTCATATTTTACCGAAATCAATAGATACGTTTCACAATAACGTCTCTTTAAAGGAATGCAGTGCTGCTCATGTTTACAGACAAATGTTTCTAAATATTGCTCCGCTTGACATCCTGACAGGCAGCTGACGTCTGTCTTTGAAGGAGCAGTTCAGGGTTAAGCGTGACTATATTCAATGGAGGCACTTGACTTGCCTCATGAGTCATTGACTTAAGCCTTACACTGCAGTTACGTAAAATACTGGCTCACTAACAGGCTCTGGCGGCTTTAGCAGAACTTCAGCTGAGATTTTCTTATCTGTTCTCAACTTCGTAGCTTGGCAAATGTTATTTGATAGAGGTGTTATGTTAATTTTATCCAAGTCTTGCTGAAACTGGAACTGGTTGTCGGGTGGTCTGAAAATTTTTTTTGGCTCTTGGTTTAGCCTGAATTAGTATTAGATCGACTGGCTGTCCAAAAGGCTCTGTGTATCAAAATGACTTTAGATTATATTTATTAATATGTTGCTTATTGATCTTTGTAGAGTTAAAGGGACATTTCAGGCAAAAAGGAAGATGTCATAATTTACTCACAGTATTGTTCTTTTTTTTTCAAGAAAATGAAAGTGATTGAGGACAGGGAGTGTCAACTTCCAGAATGACAAAAGCTCTCAAAAGAAACGAAGTGTTCATGGTAGCAGCGTTGTCCAATATATAATATATTGATCCAGTTCAAAAATCTTTCTAAACGAACAGAGCAAGGCGACCATGTTATTTATTTTTTTTTTTTTTAAATGAGTGATCGTTTCGCTTGATAAGACCCTTATTCTTCGTCTGAAATCGTTTAAAGCCCTTTGAACAGTTTGCAGTTTGCACTGAAACTGTCTTTTGGACCTTGAACTGTTTGGTTCCCATTGAAGTCCATTATATGGAGAAAAATCCTGGAATGTTTTCATCAAAAACCTTCATTTCTTTTCGACTGAAGAAAGAAAGAAATGGGGGTGAGTAAATTATCAGCAAAAGTTTTTTTTAAAAGTGAACTACTCCTTTAAGCCTCAAAATGTTGTTTGATTTATGGTTAAGAAAAACAACTTGTCAATGGGGCAGCAAAGTCTCATATCTTATGCATTTTACCTTCTCAACCAAATGTATTTTGTTATAAGTCAAGTCACCTTTATTTATATAGTGCTTTTTACAATACAGATTGTTTCAAAGCAGCTTTAAAGAGATAACAGGAGAATAATTTTGTAATAATATTGTTAAAAATATATCAAATTAAATGTCCTCATAAAATTTTTTTTTTACTGAAATTAAGACAAAAAATACTGATTAAAAATGACTTGTATGGTGCTGTATGCATTTACAGAAAGCAGTCTTATGTTCTATAAAAACTGGGGTGAATATATCTAAAGACGTATGGTTACCAGTGTTGTGCAAGTTACTTCCAAACTGTAATACATTAGGTATTACTTGTTACTGTTATTTAAAAGTAATTCATTACCTTACAATATTACTGTCCCAGAATTGTAATGCGTTACATTACTCATGTATTACTTTTGAGTTACTTTCACCAAAATAACTAAGTAGAACTTAACTTTTGTGCTGTAACGATATGCAATATGAAACCGAAATCGCGATTCGCCACACGACTCGATCAACGAACCTACAGAATCGCGACAAACCTCTTCCAACTCCAGCGTTATTCTCCTTACCGTCCAGATCCAATGCTGCCTTATCTTTAAATTAGGCTATTAGTATTATTTGAAGTTAACATTATAAAATACGTAGACCTACACCACAAAACTAGTTGAGGATAAATTATTTAAAATTGGGGAAGTCCAGCATTATGGACATGACATTTGCAGTCAAAACTTGAAATAAAAATTCTCAGAAAATACATGTATTGAAACGTATATAGGCTACTTCCTTAAAGGACTCCAGACATTAGACAAATATCAGTCTATGTTTTATTTTTAATATTAGGGAAAAGACCCACATTCATGCGTGACAAAAAAATAGGAGGTAAAATATATTTTTTGTAATTCTGTTAATTACACTGCGCAAATCGGATGAGGAAGGGTTGGCTCTCCAGTCTCCATAGAACTTAAAATATTCATTTTATTTTAGTTTTCGTGTTCGCATTAATGAGGAAAAAACAATGTTACTGACGCGATCGCTCTGAACTGGCACTAAAAGACTGCTTTAAAACTTTCACATAGTCTGTTGCCTTTAAGAAGTAAAAGCAGACAATACACTGTAATACAACTGTAATACAAGCCTCACTGAACATGTAACGAGTAAAATATTACTGAAAATTGATTAGTAATGCCTTACACTACTGCGTTACAGCAAAAAGTAATATGTTACTGTAATGTATTACTTTTGTAATGCGTTACTCCCAACACTGATGGTTACACACGTTGTGCTGCTGTTGTATGTGAGGTGGCAGGTGTGTTTACATCTCAAGTGTAAGAAGATTTGTGTGCACCCCTTCGCTCCACTCTTCAAAACTCTTTCCCTTCACAGGTGCTGTCAGGGCTGTCATTCACAGCCAATGAAAGCGTGCACATAAACAAAAATTTAATTTCACACAGGGGCATAAACTGATTGGAAAATGTCTCCTTATATTAATTGTTATCATGTTTTTCCTCCATCTACAGCTCCTATCTTCAGCTCTTCTCAGTCTCTCTCTCTCAGGCTGTGGCAGCTGGGGGTGGGGGTTCTGGATGCAGGTTTAAAAATGCTCTTTTTGAATTGTATATGAGGATTACAGAGACCCATTCTGAAACACTGTCCATGAACCGAGGCTACATCAATAAACCCCATAGGGCACGTAAGCCAAAGTCTCCTTGAACATACACAGAGTGTATTTAAACTGTGTGACAGCATGAAGGTGCATAACAAACGGCTAATTAGATGTGTGGTTTGTAGATTATATCTATATTACCTTTCAGATTAAGATGTGTTGGTAATGCAAAAGAACAGTCAGTAATACTTTAGGCATATATATATATATATATATATATATATATCAATCATGGCAACTCTCTGCTACACTGCTGCTGTTGATTATTGCGACTGCTTCGGATCAATAGTAGTCTTGCTACTGCTAATACACAGACAGAAGATTTGCTGCTGCTGCACATATTGCAAATCTTTTTTTTTAGAGATTTCAGAGGAACTCTGATAATCAGGCTATTTAGATGTTGAGAAAGCAATCTCATTGGCTGCATGATCAATATAGGAACCAATCAGCTTGTGCTATGGGGTAATGATGTGATTGCTTGCAGATTGCATGTAAAGGACCCATCAGCCGGTTTAACGGGATGTATATGAGTTCTGTTAAATTGCTGCATAAATGTGGACAGCGCTGTTGGCGTCATTTTCACATTGCGGCGAAGCGCTAAAATTAACGAATTATGGGTAATCCACAGCAGAACTCCTGTTGTGTTAAACGCTGCAGAGATAATATTAGCCAAAAACGCCTTAAAGCCCACCACACAATGTTTTATTTTACTGTAATTTTGTTGTGATGCAATTTAGAGACGAGTGCCCGTGACGTTTGTTTGGCGTTGAGTGTATAATTGTGTATAATTCAACCAAATTTAAAGCTTATTTAAAGCAATTTATTTTTTGCATCAGATATGGTAAATGCTGAAGGGGAGAAGAACCAAGTCCAACTCTTTTACTGATGTAATATCAAGTTTAGCATTTTAATAAACAGTTACTGTACAGTATATCCTGTGTTTTAAAAGTACTAATCATAATTAAACTGATTACAAAAATTGTAACACAAAACACTCTAATGTAGCCGACATTACTGATAATGCAAATACACAAGAAGAAACTAAACTATTTAAATAAAATAAAATTAATTACATGCGTCACATAGGGAATTTGGAAAAGGCCTCATAATTTTTTTTCTTGTTGTTGCCATAAATCATATGGCAAATTAAAGTTTTTACTTCAAAAACCATAAATGAATGCAATAAGCCTCATGAAGCCGTGGTTTTAAAGTGAATTTAGAACAGCTTAGGGACGTTGTTAGGCATGACGCATATTTTTAGTCCATTCAAATATTTAAGAATTTCGAATGAGGCTCAACCAATCAGGATCAAGGACCAGAGCTGCCAGTTTTATAACTGAAATTTTTATCATGTATAAATGTATCATTTGTGTACCTTATTATGTTGTATTATTTTTTTCTTTATCTTGTAGTTGTTTGGATTTGACAATATGATTGTGGGGAGAAAGTTGCTGACTATAGTACCTGTGACACTTGTCAGCATACTTCATGACTGCTGGGCTGGTTATTCTGCTGCAATGGACGCATTGGGATTTCCACTCTCTCCAGCATAATGCCATGAATTGAGGTATCGTGGTTGTTTCAACAAAATATTCTCTTGTACTTTCTCATCCTCTGGCATTACAACATTATATTAACAGTTAAGTTTGACTGTTATAACTATTTAGATTTAATTGAACTAATTGAAAAGTTGATGACAAACTAAAAATTCTTAGGAACTATTTTAGGACCAAATTTATCTGGAATGTAAGTCATTTATTGCAAACATCTTTTTTATTACACTATTTTATCACAGGCCTGCAGTCAAACAATATTCAGTAAAACAGCATTGCTTACACATTTCAACTTGAGTTGAAGCTCAGTGCGACTTCTAAACAAATGACTGAGAATCTGATTGGCACATTTTCACAGTGTCAGAAGGACCTTTCAGGTTCTCTCTCAGGTACACTGCCTCCTGTTGTGTGTACAGATTGTAGGCTTCAGATTTTATTTACAAGGAAATGCAGACTCGAGTCCCCTAGGTATGTCAGTAAGACTGAAACGTCTGCACAACTGGTTGAACTGACAGTCTTTATTTCATGTTAGAGAAAAACCCTAAAAGCTTGTGTAACTGCAGGTCACAGTCCCATATTGATTTCCAGAGGTGATGTACAGGAACTTAGCGTAAGTGTTCTGGTGTTGTTGGAGCATTAATAAGTAGCTCAAACAGTAGAGCATTATGGGTTCGATTCCCAGGGAAAGCAAGAACTGATAAGACTGCAAATGTGTACCTGAAATGCTTGAATTGTCAGTTGCTTTGAATATAATGCAAATGCAAAATCTGCCAAATGCATATGTAAATGTAATAAGTCACAGTGAATCAGGGTGGATAAGATTGCATTGAGTTTGTAATCCTTGACCAGTATGGGCACATATCATTATTACTCTCCAACTGGGTCACTGGGCCTCATCAAGTGCACCAAAGCCTAAATAACCCTTCAACCCCTCTTTTCTTACTCACCCTCTCTACTAGAGGTCAGTCCCAGTAAATTCTCTCATCATTCTTGCTCTGAATTAGTGCGATAGCTGCTTGTATCTTCTGAGACTGCTCCTCTGTAAGATAAATGATATGAATCAAAAGGGGGCGTGCATTCTACCGATTCACGGGAGTTCATAGTATGCTCTGACAAGAGGCAGAGAGCGTATTGTAGGTTGTAATAAAATTTAGATGTTATTTTTTATGACGGCTCCCCTCATTATGGGGTAATGGTTCACTTTCCCAAATGTACCGATCTCAACTACAGTAGTTAGCCGGGCAAAGGTAGTGGAGTGCTTATGCAGAGATATTGAAGAAACACTTCTCGGGTTTAGAGTTGTAGAACATCTGCAATGAATATTGATGACTGTTGTTTTCTCTCTATATGCCATGGCTGATTTATCTTGATTACAGTTTACATAAAGATGGACTATGAACTGAAATAAGTCAAAAGTATCTTTTAAAATGATACATTTATTATGTTATACAATTATAATCTATGATTAGATTAATATTTTTTTATTTAAATATAATATAATATAAAATAATATCTCTGATTACTGTAGGACTGAAATACTATTTATACGTTTTAAAGCAATCAGAATGTCAAAATCCAACTGATGTCTGATTTAAATGCACGTTAAGTTGCCCCAAACCACATTTACATTTTCTTAAATTCCCTCAGCAGGATGAAGTAACTTGACTTCTTTTTTAATCATAATAATAACGTATCCAATTATACAATATGCAGATAGGAGCAGAAAACAGACTTAGACCCTTTGACCTCACATCCACAAAACTAATAATGTGAGTTATAATGTAATGAGTGCCACCTACCTTTGTATGTTTGTCTGGAATGAAAAGTAAAAAGAGAAGTTCAAGTAAACCTTACACATTCAGAAAAGTATATTGAAGTAACCAGTGCATTCAACTGTAGATCACTGTTGCACGTGCAAGTTCAGTACAAATCACCAGTTAGCTTTGCACATCTCGCACTCTACGGATCATCTGAGAAAGGTCATCAACTCTTTGAAGTGGATCTGTGTGAAATCCCAGTGGTTATCCTGTGGTTATCAGACTGCTTAAATGTACCGCTGCAAGAGCTATAAACTCACCGAGGTCTAGGAAGAGCTTAATTACGTTGGTTAATTAGCCACCTATTATCATAACTCACTGGAATCTAATTAGTGAGGAGGTAAAGTCACATTGGGGCCATACTGGTGAAGGCTAAAAACTGTGCAGTAGGCATATCCATACCATCGTGAGGTCCTTTTGACTGAATCTGCTGTACAAAGATTGGATCTGTTAAATGGCCTGCCTCAGTGTTTGCTATTATAAGGTTGTTTAAGGGGGTTAGAACTAACATTAAAAAAGTTCATTAAAGAGGTCATGAACTGGCTTTTTACATTTTTGTATATTTTTGTCTAAGGTCAACTTATGACGTTCGCTTGGTTTTTACATTAAAAAAACATCAAAATGAATAAGTAATAAGCTATTTTCTACCCTAGTTTTGAGCCCAGCTCAAAAATGCTCAGTTTTTATGGGCGTCTCGCATTGAAGACTTGCAATTAAACGCCCACAGCTGTGAGTGGATCACAGTTTTGCAAATTATAATGAGTTTCACTCTCGATCTGGTCGGCCTATGTTATTTAGCTATGCGTGTAATGTGCGAATCGGTGGGAAGGCTGTGTTGAAGTAGGCGTTGATCTTCTTCTGCGGGGGTGGTGTTTTATCTTCTTTGACGTCATAGTTCCCCACTTTGAAAAACGAGTCGTTTGGTGAGCCTGGTGTCAATAAAAGCTTTTACTGGACTAACAAGGACGTTTTCAGTTCTGAAACTTACAGGATATTCTTAATATATGATGACCTCTTAGATGTCAAAATCTCAAGGAAAATTTGATTTCTCAGTTCATCACCCCTTTAAAGGGTTAGTTCACCCAAAAATGAAAATTAAGTCATTAATTACTCACCCCCATGCTGTACCAACCCCGTAAGACCTTCGTTCGTCTTCGGAACACAAATGAAGATATTTTTGATTAAATTTGAGAGCTGTATAACTACCACATTGGCTCCTAAGGGACTGCCTCTTGACGGCCCAGAAAGTCAATGAAGAAAATGTTTAAATATCCCAAGTGACTACCGTGGCTCAACTATATGTTTATCAAGCGACGCGAATACTTTTTTGTGCGAAAAAACAAACAAAAATAACGAGTTTATTCGACTATTTCTTTTCTTCCTTGTAGGCCAGAACGAGACTTCCTTAGATTTCCACGACGCATGCGCGAGAATTGCGATCTGAAGTGGTGTAAGCTGGTGTAAGCAGATCGCAATTCTCGTCGTGGAATGCGTCGTGGAAATCTAAGGAACTCTCCTTCTGGCCTACAAGGAAGAAAAGAAATAGTCGAATAAACTCGTTATTTTTGTTTGTTTTTTCGCACAAAAAGTATTCGCGTCGCTTGATAAACATATAGTTGAGCCACGGTAGTCACTTGGGATATTTAAACATTTTCTTCATTGACTTTCTGGGCCGTCAAGAGGCAGTCCCTTAGGAGCCAATGTGGTAGTTATACAGCTCTCAAATGTAATCAAAAATATCTTCATTTGTGTTCCGAAGACGAACGAAGGTCTTACGGGGTTGGTACAGCATGGGGGTGAGTAATTAATGACTTATTTTTCATTTTTGGGTGAACTAACCCTTTAAATTGAGCAAGATTTTACTTTTATCACTCAAACCTGCAAGGGTTTTAGGCAAAATAGCCAAATTAATTGCATACTATGCTGATAAATTAAACAAATTATTCTTATTTTACACAGCAATATTTGCAGAGAAAAGCCCCCAAATTAAAATGATTCAAAGACATTATTGTGTCAGACGAGTGGGGGTGGGGTGATGCACAGAAATGCTTCCTGGAGGGAAAAATCTTTTATCTTCAAAATGCAGGACATTGAAGGGATTATCTCCCTAAACTCATTCTGTCAGTTGTTTTACTCTCCTGTAAGAACATCCTCATTATATTCTCACTGAGAACATAATGCTCTTTAAAGGTGAAGTATGTCATTTCTGCATCAAACACTTTCAAATGGCAAAAAAAATACTTTTTCAGATTTCCCCGTGTATGTTATTAAGAAAAAAGTCAAGTGACAATTGACATTTTCAGCTAAATGTTTGATTGTCCCTCCAAATCTGATATATATTAAGACACCAAGAATGTACATCAATGATGTATGATTAAGAATTATTCATTTTATTTATTCTTAGTTGCATTACTAATGTTGTTGCGTTGTCTGTGGCTGTCGATACGACATTACCTCTATGAGTCATGAATCGATGGGAATTACCCAGAACATTCATCATGTGCTGTTTTTAGTCATGTGTGATGCACTATAAGCACAGGAGAGCTTTGCATTTTCTTTGCTCTGTTTCACAGAGTTGTCAAGCTCCCACAGATACACTTTATACACACGAGACTTAACATTAACTCTTGCCATCATGTCCACTGCAAGTTCTTGTTAATTTATCCATAAACAATTCGAATATCAAACCTTTAAAAACACGTCAGATGTAAAATGTCTTATTGAGAAAGTTTGCGAGAAGACTATAAAATGAATGGATTGTGAAATAAGAAATATGATTGAAAAAGATTGCACTTCAGTTGTTTTGCATATTGTTTTAGGGTAGTGACAGCATCATGTGACCAGTTTCATATGACCAGTAGGAACAACAGCACCAAAATGTGAGCGTCACTCCGTAGAAAACTATTCTAGAGTTATCATGGCAATCATACAATTCATTACTTTACAATTTTTCACATTTCACTATGCTTGAGGAGAGATGCAGTAAATTAGTAATAATCTTTGGATCATATTTCTCTCTCTTAGAATGAAATGTGACTACTTTATTCATTGTGTGAGGAGGCTGGGCTATATTATACTTGAGCTGTATCTCAGTAGTTGTTTTTATAGTCGAAGTTCAATTTAATAAATGCTTGTTTTCTCTAACAGTGGTTTTCAACGTTAGTTTAAACAGCTTGCTCAAAACCTTTTTACGGTTTATAAATATGTATGTTTTGTTTGATTTTTAAAAAATATGTTTTCCTGTTTTATGAAATATTGTGTGTTTGAAAACCAAAAAACATTTTCTAAAGCAAAATTTTTTAACATTTTGTATGATTTTTTTTTATCTGGGCAATAGAAAATTCAGGATTATGTCACAGTTACTTGCAGCTGCGTGCACATTATGGTGGCAGAAAAACAAATAACAAGTAAAAAGTAAAGGAAAACTGGCAAAATCTACCAAAAAAGAGAAGAAAATGTGCTTTTGAAGGTCAGAATCTGAATGCAAAAAAATAAAAAAAGATCTTCATATCTTAATTTTTATAGAACACTGTTGTTGGAAATGCCCTTTGATGCTAAACGCAGACGTTTATGGTTGTAATCCATTACTGACTGGACTGATGAAACCTGCTAGGATTAGTGTACTATTAAAGCATGAATATGATGTTAACAATACATACATAATATTCACATATCTAGTTAATAAAGGACATCATTTATTTGGCCTACAGTAACAGCATGAAATAGGCATAATATTTAAACCTAACATCTTACATATAACATTTAAACCTAATATAATATCTACTATTTCTCGCAATTGGGAGTTTATATCTCCCAATTCAGATTTAATAACTCTGATAATTTAATAATAATATCACAAAAAAAATCACAATCCTGAGGGAAAAGTCAGAAGTGCGGGATGTAACTGTTATGTTCTGCCACCGATAGGCTCTACAAAACACGTCAGCGCTGTTTGCAAACACCCAATGATCAGTAGATTTTCCTAGTAATTTTTTTTAACTGAAATAAAATATTTTAAATGATTTAATTAAAAAGACTTATAACCAGGGAAACATTGCTCTTTAATGTAGTTTAACTTACTGAAATAAAAACAAAATTACTAAGACTGTAAATAAATCGTATCATGAGAAGCTTTTACTGGAGGAGAAAGGGTGACACCTACAAGTTAACATTGCCTAATTCATTTCGAATATTTGTGGGGGGTAAAAACTGAATGTGCTGCAAAACATTTAGGCCCAACTCTTAAAAATAAAGACATACTGTACAAGTTTTCTGACCTAGTTTAATCCTCGAACAATCTTTCTGTTTCAAAGCATTACATCATCCTTTCAATTAATACTTGCTTTGGCCAAGCAGTAAGTTTGAACTCGGGTTTGTGAAACGCTTCAGAGTATGCTATTGAGGAAACAGGTGGAGTTTCAGCCATTACAGAGCATAATAAAGCATATGGACACCCCCTGCAGACCTTTTCCAAGCTGGGTATTCACTTCTAAAAGAACTATGGGATAAAAAGCCAACAGCTCTTTGCTCCGCCAGGTACAGCAATTACACGGAGATAGCCACATTTCTGATTTTATAGCTAGAAAAAAATAATGAAACGCTCAATTTTATACATTGTGAGACAGAGTTGGTTGAAGACCTCTGCCTCATATATTAGACAGCTAACACAGTCTCATCCCAAAAAGTCATATAACTGACGTTTTGGGACGTATTTTGACCATACGTCAATATCCGCCTTTTTAGGGCCCCCTTAAACGTCGGTAGATGGCGATCCCGGGCCGTCATACAACTGACGCTTTACCTTTAACGTCAGTTAGGTGACGGGTTAGGTTTAGGGTTAGGTTTAGGTATGGGGTAGAGTTAGGATCCCATAACCTCATCTACCGACGTTTAAGGGGGCCCTAAAAAGGCGAATATTGACGTATGGTCAAAAGACGTCCCAAAACGTCAGTTATATGACGTCTTGGGATGAGACCGGGTTGAGACAGCATTTAACCCTCTGGTGCTGTTCTGGCATTTTGTACTTCATCGGAACGGTAAAGGTTTTGTGAACACGAAAACAATTCATGGACATGAGTCGAAAAGTTTAAATGGTCTTGAAAGTCATGTGCTTGTCTCTTGTTTTGTGTGCAAGCATTGTCGGTTGTTTTGGGCTATGTGTTTGCATTGTCTTGTGTCTTTACCTCGTTTCCTTGTCAGTTAATGTTTCATCATTGTCACCTGTGACTTGTGATTACGTGTCCTTACCACACCCCTTGTTCTCTCGTTATTAGTGATGTTCATCAGTGTCACCTCACCAATACCCTTATGATTATGTGTCCTAAGATCCCTGTGTTTGTTTCTAATGGCTTGTTTGTCTTGTTATCATCCAGTTCTGTCTGTGAGTTCCAGTTCATATTTATTGTCAAGTCTAGTTATCATTAGAGTCTTTGTCATCGTCAAGTTTCTAGTTCCGTTTAAGTTCGTTTGCCCCATCATGGGTCTTGTTTTCCGTTTGTAAATAAACCGTGTTTTGTGAAAGTAATGTGCCAAATGTGACATCCTCATGGTCAAAAATAACTGTATTGGAAATTAATTTAATAGTGGAGATATTTGGTACTGCGCCCAGACATAATCTTACTGAAACTAATTCTTTGAGATATCAACCTCAAATTTAGAACACAGCTTGTTTAGATTTATGGCTTTGATTTTCCTCACAGTTTTAGAGTAAAACGTTTTGGAAAATATATATTTTATTTATTATAGTAATTTTATGCATTTTTCATAAAAGTATGCTTAAACTTATATTATGTAAATACTAGATATTACTTTTTCACTTCAGCAATAACCTGCCACGTCTTCTCTAAAAAGAGACCAAACATAAGTCCAAGGCATCCAAGATTTATGACCGTTTAAAAGTCAAAAAGTGGTTAACAGATAATAAATGGATCATAACTATTGCGTAAATATAATTTAGTGCCATGAAATCACCTATAAATACAAAATATTAAATAAAAGACATTATTGAACTAACATATCTAACAACCGCCACTTGAGGAGCACCAGAGGGTTAAATGTACCTTTTGAATGCTGGCCATGGCCATGCAAAGGACAAGGGGTTTTTGCTCACATCTATAAAACTGGAGCAAAGATCGGTGCCTTGTATATTAACCTTAGCTGTCTCGATCGCAGATACTGTCCTGCTGTTGACCATAAGTCAGTCCTGCCTTCAAGACATGCACATGAACAGAGCCGCAAGTCAAATCTAACACCCACTGACGCTTGACAGAGAGCACATACCGAACAGCAGCTGCAACAAAACATAACCTCATGTTGCCTCTGTCAGATAATGCTTCAAAATATTGAAACAATTAAAACTTCTATTTGCATGAACGTGAATGCATTTGTGCATGTGCGTTAATTCAATTCCCTTTTGTTTAACAGTTCACGAGTTTGGGGTGGCTGGCAGGGGCTGTTTTATATGCCGTTACAGCCGACCCGATATTTGTGCAAGATTTATTAAAACCACATCCGAGTTTTCAATAGCGAACGATATAATGTAATGAATAGCTTTTAAAGCAATAAATAGGGAGTCTTAATGCTTTGTGACTCCATTAAAAGCTGATTAGCACCACCGAAATGTTTGTCCTTTATCCTCGACCAAGCGCCACACTGCTCCTATTCCACTTGTAGTTAGTTAGACAGTCTACTAATGTGCTGTTGGTCTACAATGATATGGAGCGTCACAGGGGGAGATAATGACAGTCTGCTCCTGCTCTCCATTACCACTGCTCCGCCTCTGGGGACTCGTGGAGGAGATTGTATGCAGAGTGGCTTACCATCTGACTTTAAAGCTGGCGTACCCGGCCTTCTGCCACTCTCAATCCCACGGATAATGACATGATGGCTGTGATCAAACTTTTCATTTAGCTGGGATCTCTCGCAGAACTTTTCAAAGACTCTCTGTAGTTGACTGGGAAGAGAGAGGCTGAGTGTTGTGAAGTGCATTCTGAAATATTGTGGTTTTAGATATGTTAGGCATGGGGTGAATAACAATATGCCTAGACTTAATATCCATCCTAAATGCAATACGAAATTAGAAGTGTAGGAGAAATCACTGAAGGATACAATGGGATGTGAAGCGTCCCTTATAGAAAATGTAGTTTTTTTTAATAGTCACATTCTGTTCAAAAGTCTCTTATGTTTACCAAGGCTGCATTTTTTTAAAAATACAGTAAAACAGTAATATTGTGAAATATTTTTAGACTTAAAAATTCAGTATATTTTAAAATTTAATTTATTCCTGTCATGGCGAAGCTGAATTTTCAGCATCATTACTCTAGTCTTCAGTGTCACATGATCCTTCAGAAATCATTCTAATTTGTTGATTTGGTGGTCAAGAAACATTTCTTATTATCCATGTTCAAAATATTATATAAATATAATGGAAACCATGATTCTTTGAAACAAAAGTTGAAAAGAACATCATTAATTTGAAATAGAAGTATTTTGTAACATAAATTACTATACAGCCACTTTTGAATGATTGAGTGCATTTTTGCTGAATTAAGTATTAATTCATAAAAAAACCTCAAATCTGATCTTATATTATTGCGTGTGTAACCGGTTTTACTTGATCCGCTCCGAGCAGCGCAGTCTCAGTCTTTTGACCATACGTCAACATCCGCCTTTTTAGGGTACCCTTAAACGTCGGTTAGTTAGATAACGATATCGGATCCTAACCCTACCCCAGACCTAAACCTACCCCGTCACCTAACCGACGTTAAAGGTAAACCGTCAGTTGTATGACGGCCTGGGATCGTCATGTAACCGACGTTTAAGGGTACCCTAAAAAGGCGGATGTTGACGTATGGTCAAAAGACGTCCCAAGACGTCAGTTATATGACTTCTTGGGATGAGACTGTGTTGGGCGCTCCAACAAGGAGGCTAAAGACCACAGCTTCTAGAGATCAGGGGAGTGAGGTTTACACACACAGCTCTTACTGGCCTATGACAGGTACTCTCACCCCCCTAAACCTCACTCCCATCCGGGTGGCGGCACCAAATGTAACCTATTCAAACTGCTCCGTGTGGGATTCAAACCATGGTTTTTGGCGTGAGAGGCGGGCGCTCTAAAAAGGACGCATCAAGATCATTTGATGTCATGTTACCTGCTCAACTCTTACTTGCCTACGACAGTTACACCTGCAGTGAAATTATGGATCAGAGCAATTTCAGTGACAAACAGGTGTTTAGGAAATGACTGAAATTTGTTGAGGTGTTTTGAAAGAAAAACTTTGCAAATAACTTGCAGTTTTTTGTTTTAACCACAGATGGCGATAGAGAGGCCAATTTAATAGTAGTATATGTGAAATGTATTTTATAGTTATTCTAGTGGGATTTAACACGTATGTATGGTTTAATGTGTGACTAATTTTGCCCACTGCTCTTTGCATTTTTTCCTTTAAAACAAAAGTTGTGGCACTGAATGCAAGGGGTCATCTCAGCATCTCAAAAACACTTTATTTATACCCTAGAAGTTCAAGTAGGCGTTTTCCTAACGGATGGACAGTGAGTAGAAATGGAATCGCATTAGTCCTTGTCCAATGTTATCCTCCTTTCCCATGAGATCCCTATTAAACAACAGCAAACCTCCTACACAATCAATGTGAATGTGACTGAAGAGAAAGCTCACTTAAACATTGCCAGTGATCAATGTGACCTGAGAACAGAGGCATGAATCAATAGATGATGGTGTCTGATCCATCAGAGAAACAGTTGGAGTCATTCCACCCTCTCTCAGCCCACCAATTCATACATACGATCAGGTTGATTCTGAAAACAGCCTTTTGCTTTGGGGCAAATTACTGTAGTGATCATGGCTGGACTATTCTTTCTGCCACTGTACAGGAACCACTCAACAAATCTAAATCATACAATGGTTGCTTTTTAAAATCTATATACTGTATATATTATTCATTATTTAATCATGATAATAATTAATACTAATAATTATCAGCAACAACAATAATATTAGTAATAATTACAATTGAAAATAATAGTTGTTTTCTTTTTGAAAAAAAAAAATAATAATAATAATACAAATTGAAATTCCGTAAGCTTTTTAAGCTTTTCTCAGGGGCTGTTGGTTGTCTTTTTATTTAGCTAAATGAGATGTACGTAGCTTATCCTCAAATGCCATGATTATAGTTGTATTTCTTCAAATAGATGTTCCTCAAAGTCTGGCTTCATGCACCTATACATGCACTCTGGGTTATTTGAATGCACTGCTATCTGCCCTGGGAGAACATTGGCTTTCTGCTTCACTTGGCCCGGTCATTACAGCAAAAAATATATCCCTTGGATCGAATACACTTGACTGCTCACATCAAATTGTATCCCTTTGTCCAAACACATAAGCGCATAACATACCCTCAGAACATATTTATTGGCCCATCCCTCTCAATCAGCAAACATTGCAATGTCACCGCATTTGTCTTATTTAAAGTCAGTCTGGAAATTAGGGCAGGCTCTGAAGGGTATAGGGTGGGGGGAATGGTACAAACATCAAACAACGCATATGATCCCCCAAAATCAAACACTTTACACTTAGAATCGGATGTCAGATGGATGCGTCATGCTTGAGGGAAAACTATTTGCAAATCCTTTACTGACGGGCAGTGTAAGTATTGGGATGCAAGACATAGATGATAAACAAAGCAAGAGAAGAAAATGATCATTTCCACGTACCAGTGATAATTGCCTAAAGCACAGCACTAAGTATAATTAATATGTGGAAATAATATAAGCTCATGTTATTAATAACAAAATTGGATTAGAGATTGCTCATTCAAGTCCTGCAACAAGAAGGCCATCTATTTATACTGTTCTCTCAATAAGCTGGCTTTAGGTCTGCAGCAAAACCTTCACACAGGCATATTGCATATTGTTCGCTAGAATCCACTGCAATAGAATAGCAAAAAAAGCCCGGTTCCATTGAAAACCAAGTGAAACAGCATAGTGTAGAGTTACATTTCACATTTTTGTGAAAAAGGCACATTTATCCTCTCTTAAAGTGAGCATTTTGGCCCGTCCCACCTCAGAGATCTTGACTTATTGACTGTATCCAATAATCATACAATATTGTCAAGTTCTCTTACGAGAGGTTCTCACATACTGAGAGATGCAAACATTAATGCAAAATTAAGGAAAATTTTTAGCTTCAAAAAGCTTCAATTTTTAGCTTCAAATAGGTTTTGCCTTAGTGTAAGATATTACCCAGTACGAGAGAACCTCTTCTAAAGAGAACTGAGGTTATGTTATAAACCGAGTACGGTATCATACACCCAGCGCAATGCAGCACCAAGCATTTTTTGCTAGTTTCTACGGAGGCGTATTGCATTCACTTGAAGAAAAAAAATCTACTCTGTTTTTCTGAATTAACGAGTTAATTTTTCATGAGAAAAAAAATTTTGCTCTGTTTTTCTGAATTAATGAGTTAATTTTTCATGAGAAAAAAATTTTTTTGCTCTGTTTTTCTGAATTAATGAGTTAATTTCTCATGAGAAAAAAAATTTTGCTCTGTTTTTCTGAATTAACGAGTTAGTTTTTCATGAGAAAATTTTTTTTGCTCTGTTTTTCTGAATTAATGAGTTAATTTTTCATGAGAAAAAAATGTTTGCTCTGTTTTTCTGAATTAATGAATTAATTCAGAAAACCTGCAAAAATAAATTTTCTCATGAAAAATTAACTCATTAATTCAGAAAAACAGAGCAAAAACTTTTTTCTCAAGAAAAACTAACTCGTTAATTCAGAAAAAAAGAGCAAATTTTTTTTTCTCATGAAAAATTAACTCATTAATTCAGAAAAACAGAGCAAAAAAATTTTTTCTCATGAAAAATTAACTCGTTAATTCAGAAAAACAGAGTAGATTTTTTTTCTTTAAGTGAATGCAATACGCCTCCGTAAGTTTCAGCCTGACGCAGTTATAATTTTCACCTCCTGTGCCACGTTGTTTAAATAGCAAATGCCTTTGCGCCCATTTGTGCGACCATGGGCATGCAGGTCTGAAAATGAGGTGTGTTTAGGCGCATTGTTCGGTGTGTTGCGCATTGTTCGGTGTGTTCGGTCAATTGCTTTGAGGCAATTGAAATAGACTGCGCCATTGACAACTGAAAAAGACAAGTACTTTGTACAGTTGTCAGCTTGTGGCTTGGTAGTAATTAAAATAAGTGTAGCAGTTTGCACTTCACTAAATCCCCAAATATTAACATGCTATATATATATATATATATATATACACGCACACATATATATATATATACTATACAGTTTGTATAAATATATATACACACACACACATATACATATATATATTATTATATTATTGAGAAAAGCATCTTTATAATGTTTTACTGTAATGAATAAAGAATAAAGATTGTATTTGTTGTGTCTAGGAGCAGCAGATGTGAGGAGTGCTCAGATTGATCTTCATGCACAGCCTGAGGAGATCAGTGTGAGACTGCAGATGCCACATCCAGCACTAATTAAAATGGTTAGTTGCTGAAAGCATCTTGAGCACAGTGTGTAAGGAGTCAGTATATGAATATTGATTTCTCATTGTCACTTATATTTTTGGTGTTGTTCCAAACCATTGTGAACAATATGTTCCTAGCACAGAGCTGTCCTAAAAGGTAGGCTATAGTAAGTTGTAATAATAATGCTGCCTCATTTTGGACCAATTCTGATTAAGCATTACATATACTTCATAGAGAAAGCAATCGCAGAATGCATTGTGACAAGCAAAAAGAATAACAGTACTACTGTTAGCTTAAAAACGATTAAGCTAAGAATACATTTCAGTAAATCTCTTGTTTAGAGCACTTTTTATATGGCAGAGTCTTATAAAAAGGTTTATTTATTATTTAGTTTTTGGAACTTATTTAGGTTTTGGAACAAAGCTTTTTCTTTATGTTATGTTTCACAGTATTGAATAAATAATGTGCAAACAAAAAAAAATAGTACATGTTGCACTCTTGAAATGAGGCCCAGAGAGTCAGTTCATTATGATTTTATTTCTTAACTTGCATAGAGAATGATAACATTTAAAAGCTGAAGGACTGCTGAGAACCAAACTGTGGAAAGGTCCCAGGGTCTGGGAGGATTCAGCCTCTTAGCTCCCTTAGGGAAGCGGATGACCAGATCGTTCTTCCCCAGTGACTGGCCAGTCGCTGGTTTAGTAAATGCTGCTATGGCCGCCACATAAACCTTGAGCGTGGATAGGGTTCTGCCCTTATCCAGTAGCTCTTGAAGGAAAGGGAGAACTGCAGTAACTCCACAGTCTAGTGGTGAAAAGCCTCGAGATTTGCACCAGCCAAAAAAAGACCGCTTGGATACATTCCGCCATCATTTCCAGACAGTTTATGTGTCGAACCTTCTCCCGTTCTGACCATTGGCCAAAGAATTCTCAAGAATCACCTGTGACGTGATTCAAAATTAAGGATTATTTGGTAACGCTTCCTTTTACAGTCCAGTTACCCATGTAAATACGATGTACTTATTTTAGTAACTACAATTACTGTGTAATAACTAGTACTAACCCTGAACCTACCCCTAAACCTACCCCTGTTCCATATACTTACCTTATATTAGCCAGTACTTTAGTACACTGTAAGTAGTAGTACTGTAAAAGGATGCGTTACCGATTATTTTTTGGCTTCAATATCTCGAAAACAAGGTTTTCCACTAGCATAAGATATTATCTCACAAAACTAGAGACCTCTCGTAAGAGAACTCAGCAATCGTAAATAGTAAACTGTTCTTAAGTCATCCTAAAAAACTGCCTTTAAGGGATTCTTATTCTTTTTCAACTAAAGCCTAGTATGTGATGAATAATCCGATGTTGCCAAATAAATAAAAAAGGTCATTTCTTGCTTTGCTAAAGTCATAGTGACATAATGCCACTGAAATGAAAGTCTAAATATACAGCATTGTTTGAAGACAAGATTAATTTCAGATCCTCTGTAATCTAATTCTCACCCTGACCGGAGGATTGTGTTAGTTGGCGGACGCGTTAATTCTTTCCCGAGGCAATATTAGACTCTGCTCCATTAGACATGCAGCTCAAAATGCATCAATAGCATATTATTTAAACAGTAAAGTGATTTTTTTGTCTGTGCCTCAGACATACAGTATGTTGTCCATGGCCATTTCAGAGTGCCTGCATTAATCAACATGTCGTTTTGGGAGCTGTTGCCCTATTCCCTGGCGAGTACATGAATATTTAGAAGCAGCCTGGGTTAAGGCTTTAAGGCAGTAATAAGGTCATTTCCCTGGCATGATACTACCCCCTTGTGTGTGTGTGTGTGTGTGTGTTTATCTGGTAATGAGGTTGACTGCTGTCTCATGATGTGCAAGTTTTTAAAAGCCATACACATTCCAGGGAGTCACAAAGTGTCTTCGTATACTGTTCAACAGAATGAGTGCTTTTCGTTTTGCAGTGGGAACAGCGCTGTAGGGGACCATCATTAGTATATCTGAAGAGCGTGTTTGGATATAATGGCTGATGCTCAGCTAGGTGCTATGAAATGGAGGGGAATTTATTAGATATTGAGTTTAAAAGGCAGATTAATTGGTTTTTGGTTAAAATTGTTTTTTCCATGCCAGCCTCTGGTTGTAAAAAACGAAAAATAAATAAATAAATTCCCGATAAAAAATGGGATAATCTAGTTGAGAATGTTTTAGTTTGTGTTTTTAAATGTATTAACTCAATAAATACGTTTTAATTGCCGTGTTAGCTAACACCTTTGTCTTGTATTGTGTCAGTTTAGCAAAATCATCTGCTGAAGTCTATTGCAGATATAGATATTAATATGCGCATATAACGGTTGCTGATGCACATATTCAACTTGCTCTCGAATGTTTGGGTTTTGATAGTTCCAATATGGCTGATGCCTTACATGTAGATACAGATAATCACAATACTAAGCAATCAGTCAGAATAGGGAAAACAAGTACAGTGACCTTCAGTAACAAAATCAATAATTGTTTTTAATATACAGTAAACGTTTTGACCAACTTCTTATTAACAACAATTACTTGCTGCAATTGGTGTTGTTATAAATGGTTTACAAATTTCCATTAAATCCTAATTGAGGTTCAAGTAATTGCATGGTTTACTGTACTGTATGGGTTTCCAGAGGACTTTGTGTCCTGGTGGTGATGGGATGTGACACGTCACGTCCCGTGGATCTATCCCATGGATCAATACGGAGATAAAGATCTCAATTTCACCGGCTGCAAATGGCAAATTAAGAGAGGCAATTTGACGCCTCCCACTGTGCCTTAGCATTCCTGAATCCCCCTCTGGAATAGGCTACTGAAAAACTGCCATTGTAACACACATCGTCGTTAGAAATGCCCCACTCCGCGCGCTGCAATTTGAGCTGTTTCAGTTTGGGTGTTCAACGAGTCATTAACAGACTGCTGCATGGCAGAGTAATTTATAAAAAGCATTTCAAAGGAGCTGTTTTTTCCCTTTTGGAAAGCTGAAAAATTGTGGGGCACAAAAGGTAGTTGAAAAGGCTGGCTTGGAGAGAAGTCGTTCTAAAGAAACTCCCCCACATGATCCTGCACACTTTCAAGCTTTTGAAGCTGGCTGACATCACTGGTGCACATACTTCAATTATTCAGCCTTTGTGACTTCACTTCTTTAAAATATGTTTTATTAACTAAGTTCGAGAGAAACACGTCCACATTATCTATCCAATCAGCATGAGAGGACTATATATATATATATATATATATATATATATATACAGTATATATATATATATACAGTGCCCTCCACAATTATTGGCACCCCTGTTTAAGATGTGGTCGAGGACTTTTAAAAATTCTCCCTTTTTTTTAAACAACATAGAATCCAAATGCAAAAAAAGAGAAAAATCCAACCTTTTATTTAAGTACATTACTTTGGTGGTAAAAAAAAAATTAAAAATTTAAAAAAATAAAAACTTCAAATCATGTGTCCCACAATTATTGGCACCCCTGATGTTAATACTTTGTACAACCCCCTTTTGCCAACAAGACAGCACTTAATCTCCTCCTATAACATTTCACAAGATTGAAGAACACAGAGAGAGGGATCTTTGACCATTCTTCTTTGCAAAATCTTTCTAGATCATCCAGTATCCTGGGCCCTCTCTTGTGCACTCTCCTCTTTAGCTCACCCCACAGGTTTTCGATTGGATTGAGGTCTGGGGACTGAGATGGCCATGGGAGGACCTTGAGTTTGTGACTGAACCATTTTTGTGTAGATTTTGCCACACGTTTTGGATCATTATCCTGCTGAAAGACCCAATGACGACCCATCTTCAGCTTTCTGGCAGAGGCCATCAGGTTTTTATTTAAAATGTCCTGGTAGTTCAAAGCGTTCATAATGCCATGCACCCTAACAAGGTTCCCAGGGCCTTTGGAAGAGAAACAGGCCCACAGCATCACAGATCCTCCACCATACTTCACGGTGGGCATGAGGTACTTTTCGGCATACACATCTTTTGTTTTACACCAGACCCACTTAGAGTGTTTGTTGCCAAAAAGCTCAATCTTAGTCTCATCCGACCAAAGCACACGATCCCAGATGAAGTCCCAGTGCCGCTTGGCAAACTCCAGACGTTTACGTTTGTCAGTGTTAGTGAGAAAAGGCTTTTTCCTAGCATGCCTCCCAAACATCTTGTTGGCATGTAGAGAGCGTCTGATGGTTGTTTTGGAGATTTTGTGACCCCAAGATGCCACTATTTGATGCAATTCTGTGACAGTGAGCTTAGGACTTTTTTTTACTTTTCTTAGCATCCTCCTCACAGTGCGTTGTGGCAAGATAAACTTGGGACCTCTTTCAGCCTTGTTTGTCACTGTTCCTGTTGTTTTAAACTTCTTAATGATTCCTCTAACTTTAGATATGGGCAATATAAGGTGAGTGGCTATTTTCTTGTAGCCATTGCCTGACTTATAAAGGTCATCACACATCTGCCTTACTTGAATGGTGTGTTCTCTTGTCTTTGCCATGTTGACAAATGGGTAAGAGAATTAGGCCTCTGTGTCATGTCATATTTATACCCCAGGGAAATAGGAAGTCATGAATTACTAATTAAAAGTTCCTAGATATCCTGACCAACATTAGCAACTACAGAAAATATATATTTTTTTTAAAAATCAATTACATTTTTCAGCGGAATTGTTAGGGGTGCCAATAATTGTGGGACACAGGATTTGAAGTTTTTATTTTTCTAAATTTTTACATTTTTTTTTTACCACCAAAGTAATGTACTTGAATAAAAGGTTGGATTTTTCTCTTTTTTTGCATTTGGGTTCTATGTTGTTTAAAAAAAGGGAGAATTTTTAAAAGTCCAGAACCACATCTTAAACAGGGGTGCCAATAATTGTGGAGGGCACTGTATATTACATTGATGACCCACCCTTACGAAAAATAAGTTTATTCAAATGTGCTTTTAAACTAAAAATAAGAAATTATACATTCAGTCTACTTTTTATGTATTCTCAGAACATTGCTCTTAAGGATAATGGACTTATACTGATGAAAAGTCGAAATATATTTTATAACACTTTTTACTCATGTGAGTCCTCCTCGAAAGCGCAATCGGTTGTGGGAAATATTTGCCTTTATTGGTCCTGTCCCAAATGGCCCACTTCATATACACTTTCGGCCTTGTGGACTAACAATTGTCCAAAAACAAAAGTCCATGAGACCGTAGTGTGTCCCATTAGTCATTTTAGGATTCAGAGGGGTGCTCAAGAACGCCCCCTTTACGGTTGATATGCACCCTTGATGCATACTTTTGCCGAGCCCGTACTGAAGCGAGCTCCCCAGTAGACTTCTTCCTGACAGTTAAAGCGGCTTTATGTCACGATGTCTGATTAGGGTGCCATTTGGGACAGAGCCATTGTGTGCACGGATCCACACTCCAAAATCTACCAGAAATAGACCATCCGTGGACATTTGGCATACTCTTTTCAACATACACTATGCTTTGAAATTGGGACACACTTATTCTAATCTTGCTTAATATGGATAGTATGGACATTAGGACACATGGGATAGAACATTAAACATTAACTAGCATATAAGTTCAAAACTGGCAAACGTTACTGAATGAAATGTGAGTTACTGAAATCCTGCGTGTTGCGATCGGGAAGAAAATACTTCTGTTTCATGCTGACTTTAACAACATTGATAGTAATGAGAAATGTTTAATGATCAGCATATTGGCATATTAAAATGATTTCCATAGGATCATGTGACACTGAGGACTGGATAAATGATGCTGAAAATTCAGCTTTGCCATCACAGGAATAAATGACATTTTTAGAATATATTAAACATTGTTTTAAATTGTAATATTAAACGGTAGTTTGTTTTTGTATCACCTAAATGCAATGTCCTTATGAATTATTTACCTGTTTTTTCATTGCATAATAGTGACAAACAGTACAATTATTTTGTCTTTTCAGATGAGTCATTCTCCATCTGTCAATGAAACGGCACCGCTCACAGAAATGTCAAGACGCTTTAAGGTCATGAAGCCACACTACATTCTTCGGTCAGTAAAATTTTCATGTCCTTGTCTAATTAAAGAGAATTTCCTAACCACCCCTTCTCATATCTCAATACATGGCTTAGATATTATTTAGCTAAAGTTGCAATGGTGCCAATAACACGCATCAATGAAAAAAAAAAGGAAGCAACTTTTTTTTCCCCACCAAAAACTGGCTTGTCAAGCCTGCCAAAAACTCACATTCTCACACCCTCGCTTTTTTTGTCCCTCAGTGTTTCTAAATTAATCTCTCCGCATTTCACTAATCCGGTGCCACCAAATGTATTCTGCATCACTCAAGACATTCATTCGACCTCAATGAAAGCTAAGATCCCCCTTCTGAAAACTGCATTTCCAACAAACCAATTGATGAATAATGAGTGAATGTGCAAATGTGTTGTTCTGCCGTTGCTTTTAATCCAGTAAGAGAGGCAGAAACAGTCGGTGACTCATCATCATTATCTACACAAACATTTTCTCAAAATCATCAGTATGAAAAATAAGTCCTCAGAAATGAAGGATAGATAAGGAAGCCTTACTTTATGGATTGAAGTATGAAGGCAAAATCTGAGAGCAATAACTTCTGATTGCTGAGTTTAATAACTTAACAATTTATTTTCATATCAAGCTACGTAGAGCTGTTCAGTTTGTAGTCCTTAACATGTGGAAAAGTGGGAGTTTTAGAAATATATAGTTTTTTTTTTATAGCTTAACAAGAAACTTTATCACAAAATAGAGGACGATACAAGAAATGCTGATCATACTGCAAAGTGTGTTGTGTAAACGCTAGAGAGAAAGAAAGCTCCTAAAATGATGGTTTGGGCAAGGGGAATTAAAATCCCTCGCTTATCGCTGCTTTGAAGACTGGGTTGTTTGTTCAAGCTCAGATGAGTTTTCTGTGCTGGGTTGGTGTGGACATGGGGGTGAACTGCAGATCCCTGTAGCCACTAACATGCTTACAGCTATTTCAGGAAATCAGGCTGTCTGCACAGACAATTTGTTATTAGATTTGTTTATGAGTACAACATCCCTGAATCTGTGTGGTTATGAGGACTGAGGTCTCACATTAGAGGCATTTTCTCTGAGGAACACTTCCTCAATAAAACTTGGATGAGAAAATAATTGACAGTACAAAAGCATACTGTAACAAAACAAATATGAAATTTGAGTTCAAGTAGCAGTCTCTTTTGCCTCCCTTGAGCTCATTGTGTTCCTATTGTTTTTGAAGCAATGCAAATGTCTAAAACTGAAACATTTAAACTAAGTTTGATATTTGCATATCTCGAATGTGCAAATGTGCTCCTCTGCCGTTCCTTTCAATCCAGTTAGCTACTCATCATTATCTACAAAAACATATTCTCAAAATCATCGGTATGAAAAATGAGTTCTCAAAAATGAAGGATAGATCTTACTTTATGGATTGAAGTATGAAGGCAAAAACTGAGAGCAGGAATAATGTAAGTTATAGATGGCCAATAAAGGGTTAATTAATAACTTTCATTCAACTTGATTCTATTTTGATGTTACTTCATGTTTTTAAATAGTATTTAAATACTATTATTAAATATTATTATTATTAATATTATTATACTTTACTACTATTATTACTAAATACTATATTTAAATACTATTTTAAATAGTATTTAAAAACATACAAAAAATATTATAGTATTTGTTATGTGGATTTATAGGACCGACCAAAATGTATATGTTCTATTCCTCTGCAGAATATTTTTCCATGGAGTCAGTGTGCGTTAAAGTATCGGCTAAGCACAGAGGAAAATGTTTTTGAATATTAAATAGGTGCTAGTAGAGAAGGGCATGGAGACTTTAAATGTGCATGAGTGCATGAGGAGGTGACGTTTGTTTGCCAGCACTTTGTCTGTTCCCCTCTGCTGGCCAGTCTTCAGCCCTTCTGGGCAAGCTGACAGAGATTTATTTGAACTCGGGGATGCCAGCTTTTGGGCCAGGATACCACCTCATATGAATATTAAAAACTAGAAAAATACTCACAGCCATATTCCCAGTGAGGTCCAAAAGACTACTAGTGAAAATGCTTTTTATTTTCTATTACTTTGTCATGCTGTCTATTTTCTTGCATTTCTTAAATACTCTGTTATGTATTATTTTCACATGTTGGAAATGGAAAATTTCCAAAACTTAAATTTTAAGATTTATATGAATAATCTAAAATTATTTATATTATGTATTTTTTAAATTCTTTCTATAATTTACAAGTAGAATAATAAGAAATATATAAAAAGAAGGCTATCGAATATATGAAGAGTTCAGATGCAAAAGCCTCTAAATGCCATTTGAAATTTTCTTCTTTAATGATGATTTTTTATCAAACTTGTAAATTTAAGTTCAGTAATTTCACTTAAATGGCAATGATAATTACCTATTAATTGTTATTTAAGTGAAATTATTGAACTTAAATATACAAGTTTGATAAAAATCATCATTAAAGAAGAAAATTTCAAATGGCATTTAGAGGCTTTTGCATCTGAACTCTTCATATACACTCTAAAAGATGCTGGGTTATTTCAATTTTCAACCCAAATTTGAGTCAAATATGCACTAACCCAAATGTTGGGTTAAAATTTAATTAAAAAATTGACTGTTGAAAGTGAAAGTTGAAGATTTTAAATTTTATTTTTAACCCAACACTTGGGTTAGTCCATATTTGACCCAAATGTGGGTTAAAACAACCCTGCATTGTTTAGAGTGTAGAGCTTAAGATTTAAAATGATAAATTATAGAAAAAAAATGCATTACACATATTCATTGTTTACAATAATTGTTTACACCGATGAACCAAAACATTATGACTAGTCACAGGTGGTGTATTGTTGATCATCCAACGAGGTCACATATTAAAGGGTTAGTTCACCCAAAAATGAAAATTAAGTCATTAATTACTCACCCCCATGCTGTACCAACCCCGTAAGACCTTCGTTCGTCTTCGGAACACAAATGAAGATATTTTTGATTAAATTTGAGAGCTGTATAACTACCACATTGGCTCCTAAGGGACTGCCTCTTGACGGCCCAGAAAGTCAATGAAGAAAATGTTTAAATATCCCAAGTGACTACCGTGGCTCAACTATATGTTAATCAAGCGACGCGAATACTTTTTGTGCGAAAAAACAAACAAAAATAACGAGTTTATTCGACTATTTCTTTTCTTCCTTGTAGGCCAGAAACGAGACTTCCTTAGATTTCCACGACGCATGCGCGAGATTTGCGATCTGCTTACACTACTTCAGAGCCGCTCTGCACTACTTCAGATCGCAAATCTCGCGCATGCGTCGTGGAAATCT
Organism: Pimephales promelas; assembly: GCF_016745375.1. The sequence goes on from NW_024121432.1 coordinate 8,970,951, forward strand.
AAGGAAGTCTCGTTTCTGGCAGAAAAGAAATAGTCGAATAAACTCGTTATTTTTGTTTGTTTTTTCGCACAAAAAGTATTCGCGTCGCTTGATTAACATATAGTTGAGCCACGGTAGTCACTTGGGATATTTAAACATTTTCTTCATTGACTTTCTGGGCCGTCAAGAGGCAGTCCCTTAGGAGCCAATGTGGTAGTTATACAGCTCTCAAATTTAATCAAAAATATCTTCATTTGTGTTCCGAAGACGAACGAAGGTCTTACGGGGTTGGTACAGCATGGGGGTGAGTAATTAATGACTTAATTTTCATTTTTGGGTGAACTAACCCTTTAAGATTGGGGTAGATGGTAAGCAAACAGTCATATCTTATATTCAGAGAAATGAGGTTAGTTGCAGGATAAATGGGCAGGAATAAAGATCTGAGAGACTTTGACAAGGACAAAATTGTTATGGCAAGGTGACTGGGTCAGAATAGCTCTAAAACGGTAAGGCTTGTGGGTTGCTCCTGGTCAGCAGTGGTGAGAATTTACCAACAGTGGCCTGAGGAGGGACAAATCACAAACTGGTGACAGGGTGCTGGGCACCCAAGGCTCATCGATGCACAAGGGCAATGAAGGCTATCCCGTCTGGTCTGAGCCAACAGAATTTCTGTTGCAAAAGTCACACAAAATTCTGCCCTGTCCACTGTGCACTGTTGATGCACATTTAAATTTTAAATGAGTTTAAAATTTGATACATTTTTTTCAGGATTCTTTGATGAATAGAAAGTATATATATATAATATAGAAATATTTTTGTGTGTATATATATATATATATATATATATATATGTATATATATATATATATATATATATATGAAGAGTTCAGATGCAAAAACCTCTAAATGCCATTTGAAATTTTCTTCTTTAATGATGATTTTTATCAAACTTGTATATTTAAGTTCAGTAAATTCACTTAAATAACAATTAATAGGTAATTATCATTGCCATTTAAGTGAAATCACTGAACTTAATAATACAAGCTTGATAAAAATTATCATTCTAGAAGAAAATTTCAAATGGCACTTAGAGGCTTTTGCATCTGAACTCTTCATATATTGCCATATTTTGCTTTCACATGCTTGTTTATAGCATGACAGAAGGCACAAAAATCTTTTATAATCTATGCACAGGTGTGAGCGGCAGCATTCCATGAGTATCGCAGCCAATAGATCAGACTGGCAGATTCATTGAAGGGCACAACCAAAACACAGAACACACTCTCTTATGCCGTCCTTTAGTGAAAATCGAATCCATCAGAACAAAGCTGTTACAGTAAATTCAATACACATTTCCAGTTCAGCATGAATTAAAGGAAGCATGCTGTTTCCTACAGTAAAGGACATCGGTACAGTCTGCTTAAGTGGTTTCCTCTCCATCGCCCTCCCACATGCTGTGCAGGTATGAGCGATATGACCGAGGCAGTCAAAGGACGAGGCTGAAGGTTAAGACAGAGTAAAGAGGAAGCACGAATTGACTGTAATTAACAGACTCATGGAGACTCAAGCATTAGCGCTGTCCTCCACCAGATTCACTGAGGCATATCCACTCACAAGCTCGAGCCAAGAGCCCAAGATTAATGCAAACAGCCATTCTCGTTATAGGGGAGCGCGTCTGTTAACACAGCTAATTGTTATTAATAGCTGAGGAATGTGTTGAGACTTCATGACAGATTCATTTTGCCTGAACCTCTCATTTATCAGGACACACGTGTCATTAGAAGGTCCAGACGGAATCTGGGTGTTTTCTTTTAACTCATTTAAACAATCTTGTAAATGGAGCAGAGAGTACTAGAAATCATCTAAATCTGTAGATATGCATGTGTACTGTTGCTATAAAAGGAATAATATCATATACATTACTCACAGGCTTATTTCTGTGGAAATTTGCTTTTATGACTGAATCTAGGTTCTCTGCTATTATAATATGCACATCCTCATTAGTTAAAAGTCCTTTTTTTTTTTTTTTCCGGTCAATGAATCGCCTCATGAACTCACTTGCATTTAATGACTGACTCTTTCTCAACCCAATGGAATTACCCATGACTGGATCAACCTTGTTCACCCTTGAATAGTTGATAAGTAGTAAAGCAGAGCCAAAACGGTCTGCATACAGAGGCATACTCCATGTGTATATATATATATATATATTGCATATTGATAAGTGTATATGTGTCTATCTTTACCAAACTATCAGCCAAAGGACATTTACACAAAGGGCAGATTGTTTGTCAGAGAGAGTTGTTTAGGTTCTGTCAGATTTTCAGATATAAAGAAGGAAGCCCCATTGTATTGTGCCAAATGGGTTAGATTGTAGAGACCTTGGCATATTTTTTAGCTGATGGGAGGAAATAAATGTTCTGTGCAAACAATAGAGAGGCCAACACTGCGCTATCTACCTGATGGTGTTGTTATCGCAGTTCTACATCCCCACTGGTGTGTTTTGAAATGGATTTTAGGATCAGACACTAGAGAGTTGGGGAATGATTGTAGAGGACAACATCGTCTGATGTCTGCTCAGAATTCTCAGCATCATTTTTTAGTTTACCCAGTGGACCAATTTATGCATCATATACAGGCATCGGTGTTGTTATCTAACTAAAAAGGATCAGAGTTTGCTCTATTTTGCAAGGATCAGCTTTTATTTTCTTGCCTCTCAAATAGTGCTCATCTGACTTTAAGAACTCCATGATTCACAGACGGCCGTAGTTGAAGGTTTTTGACAGTTTGCACTGTTATTTGATATGACAAGATAGCCAATAATAAGGCAAGAAAAAAAAACACACAGAGAAAGTTTCACTTAAAACCAAAAAGTGTTTAAATGCTAGTTGACAGCAGAATCTTTTTTAAATAACAAATCTGTGTATAGTTTTGGCAAAAAGTAATTATTAAACAATATTACCAGTTAATTTCTTCTACCACCAGCAAAAAAACTTTTGTTTCGTTCCTGAATGAATCAACAAATTTTGAATGAATCGGTTAAATGAATGATAAAATGACTCACTTTAATGACTAAAGGCATCCACAATTGCAGACTCTCTTTTTTTAACAATTAGTATTGTCGATGCAATCAGTACAATTTACGATATAAAAGCCTAATATTCCTCCTACACACTATAAATGAGTTTTATAGGATTTTTTTTTTTTTTACAGTTGGTCGGCCTAATCTTAGAATAGAAAAACGAAAAAGCTTGCTTGCTGAAGGTAAGGTACCACAAAGAAATGAGGCTTGGAAAGATGAAAACAGAAACCAGACTATGAAGCTTTAGTGATTTTACTTGCTATTGTTATCTAGAACAACAGATAATAAGATTTACTTTTCCTTTATTTGGCTCTTTAATGATTATTTGGTATACCTAAGAGGATTAGAATAAGTCAAGAACAAAATCTTTGTGAACAGCTGCCAAATTAAAAAAAAAAACTTCTTCTCTTGGGTAACTATTAATGATCTGTTGCCAGAACACTGTCTAGATGTGCCAGCAATTGAAGACTGTAGAAAGTTTTGAAAAATGCGAACATAAGCTAGACTACACAGACATGTGTGCGTTTGTTTGTGCGGCCAGGAAGCAAGGTGAAAAAGCCATCCAATCCTAGAAAGACAAGGCAAGTAAAATCCAGCTCAGCTGGCCTCATGGGTAATCCGTACTGACAGGTTGGGCATCTTAGAAACCTGGCAAGCTGACAGGTTGCCCATCCAGCACTGTGTGGGGGACAACCACACTTGTCAAAACACATAATGTGCAAAGCTCTTCGCTTGAGGGCAAGGATATTTTCTGAGAGTGCAACACATGGAACTCTTCAGAGCAAAGATAAGGTGTTATTTCAAGAGAACGATTATTATTTATCAACCCTAAAATACTTTTTACTGTAGTTTATTGAGTTATGCATCTCAGATTTTAATGTCCCATCAGTCCCTTTTAGGCCAGAGCCAAAATTCATCACTTATCTTGTGCCGCAGCATACTAATCAGGGTCAGAAATGGTGGCAGAAAGCTCTGCGAGTGCCAGGACCTGCAGACATCTGATGACGTTCATTTCACGGCTATAAGTGGCAAAGTGTTAGATCGTTGGCAAATGGAGCTGCATCCTTTACAAACTGTAATTACGGAGCATGTGGCAGTGATTTGGACGGATAGCAGGTGGAGCAGGAGGACAGCCTGTCACCGATCTGTCAGCCAGTCACTGCCACACAGGGCTTGGGGCCAGAAAACGCATATAATAGTCGACTCATGAGCGGGAGGCAACGTTCCCTGAGGCGGAGACATCTGAGAGATGGGGGCACGCAACAGTCCGAGGTGGATGTTTTTCTGAGAGTCACTCCAGGGTGAGGATTCCAATGCTTTGTGGGTAATTGAGTGAAATAACCACATATGGATCATGAACCGCATGACTGATGAAAAAAACAATGCCTCCAACTCTCTTAGTGGAATTACGAGTGCTGCATGGCATGCATGCATAAGAAATGACCTTTAAGAGTTTTAAAATAGTCTGTTTTATTTCATATACAAATTTCTTAAATGATATTTGGATGGGTGAACATGTCCACAGTAAGGATATAGAAAATGTTTGGTCATCATATGTGTAACTACATAAGGCATACAAAAGCAGGCTACATGACAGTAGCAGAGTATAGTTCTGCTGGGGACCGGTATTATTATCCCCTACATATCAATGAAAATGATGTAGTATCTCTACTGCTATTTTCAGTACTCTGCCTTAAATATAGTGTGCTCAACCAAAGCATCAAGTAGTCTTGAGGGGTTTATGCTCATATGCATCATGTGGTTACTCCGGACAGTTAGCCTGACTGATCCAACAAGACTGTCAGTTTAAAATCTGTACAGTATAATCAACAGAAAGAAGTAAGAAACTCTAGATAGGATAGGATAGGATAGGATAGGATAGGATAGATAGATAGATAGATAGATAGATAGATAGATAGATAGATAGATAGATAGATAGATAGATAGATAGATAGATAGATAGATAGATAGATAGATAGATAGATAGATAGATAGATAGATAGATAGATAGATAGATAGATAGATAGATAGATAGATAGATAGAAAATGAGAAAGTGAAATTTGTAGCTCAGTGTTAGGAAAGCTGTGTTTTTTATTTCTTCCCTAGAATGTAAATCTATGATGGTTTCATACACTGTAATATATTGGAAGACTTGTACTGGGTATATAAATATGACTTGTTTTTCCACCACAACCAATAACTGTATCTATTGTGCAAACTCATAACATCTTTGTGCAAAATTGTGGAAAAGTGGCTTTTGTTTTCTATAATAAAGCCTCGATATTAGCATTTTGTAAATATAAAGTCCAAAAACATCTCAACCAACTGACACCAGCACATAAAAGCATTACACAAAGTTCTCTATGTACACGAGTAATGCAACAGATACATATTTCATATTAAAAACGCTTATGTTAGGAGTGCACAAATACACATAAAATATACCACAAAAAGCTTCTCACACATGTAATCAAACTCAGTGGCCTAGTGTGTGACTGGTAAAAATGAAACATTCGCTGATCAAGTTAGCCATCGTTTCCTTTCATTTGTTTGAATCCGACATTAATTTTAAGCTACATATAGTGAGTGTAAAGGTTGGCAGGTTTTGCTTCTCAAAGTGATAAAGGACATGTTGTGCTATGCCTGAGACAATCTTTGCAAATGTTACTGTGAGCTTGTGAAAAGTGCCTCACACCAGGTCCATGATACATCTTGGGCGTTAAGTCAGATCTGTAAACAACACAGGGTTCTTCTGATGGGGTCAAGTCTTCTCTGTAGGTTCAGACACTGCAGTGTTGAACTTGTGTCTAGCGGTCGAGCTCTTCTTTCATTTAAATGTAGTTTAGAGCTTTCTGAAAACTGGACTTGACTTGACTTCAGTGTTGAGAACTCTGTTATGAGGTCACCAAGGAGTATATCATACTGGAAGACAAAACAAAAAGCCATTACTGACATTGAGTGCAAAAAATGTATTCTAAAAATACTAAACTAATGGGTAGAATTTGAATTCTGTTTTTTAGACAGATGCTGCTGTCCCGAGAATTTTCGGATTCTGTGGTAGCACCCCCACACCTCTACAATGGTAGCATAGGTGCATAGGAACAACCCTCATAAAACACATAAAACTTTAGTTTGCAAAGATGTGAAACTCACCCAGTGGTCTGGGGTTTACACTGATATTCTCACACAAAAATCGCCGCAAAAGACGCTTTTTTTTCAACAGGTGTTTTACCATTCATTGTAAAACTGTAGACCTATTTTTCCGAACGCCTCACAACCGTACATTCTTCCATTGAGAGCTTGAATAATAGACACTCCAGCCCAGTTGGTGGCGATAATGCACCTTTGCCAATTGCAAGCAAACCACTTGTATAGTGTAGCCTACTATACCGCGACTGCATAAGACTACAGAAAGAATACAAACAACCCCATTTCCATTTCTGGTGGCGGAGTAACCGTACATCACAGAACATACAATACAAGTCAATGAAGTTGTACAAAAACTACGCTGAAACTTGTTGGAAAGCATCTTTTGCAGCGACTTTTGTGTGAGCATATCAGTGAACACCCCAGACCACTCGGTGAGTTTTCTAAAAAACTATCTTAACCATTCTATTTCATCAGAAACGATCTTAAAACAGGGCTTTAATTGTAAAATAACGAACTTGTCCTTTAAACAGATTAGACAGACAGACAGACAGACAGACAGACTCCATTCCAAACATCACTCCCAGCTTCCATATGCATTTTGAGAAATTGGGAATTCTCCCTTTATGCACACTACTTTTCGCTTCTGCAAAATGAGCTTGTGCCCATGGGTTCCATCATTCTGCCAGGGAATGACTTTAATTAGTTCATTTCTTCCTAGCTAACAACAAACACGAAGACACAGTTTGTCCCCAAATTATCCATCTGAAACCACAGCATTCATTCTCAGTTTGTGGAAATATAAGGCGAGAGGCTTGAAAGCAGTTGATGCTATAAAAAAAGACAGCTTCACCAGCTTGAGGATCACTCCGGGCAGGTCATGATATGGATTGCATTTATTTAGAATGCACTGCCATATGTGGATGTATGTTGAATTTCTGTGCTGACTTCACACTAGGGGCCATTGATGTCATGCCAGAATGCTGTCCACAGGCATTAATACATAATAAGGGGTTGCCCTGATAAAAACTGCATAAGCAGTTCTTGGCTCGCTGTGTCTTATTATCTTCAATGTGTGGGGGTTGGAAAAGTAAGGCATGGGTTCCTTTTATATTCCTAATCTTTAAAAAAAAAAAAAAAAAATGAAAGCAGATCTATGCTCTTTGAAATTATATCATTATATCATCCGTTTATGCAGAATGTTTTACCTAATCAGAAATTTTTTTTTGAATGTTGAGTGTCATGATTATATCGAGTGTCATGATTATATTCAGTGCACACAGCTCAAGGCTGGTCTCAAACCAAACATAAAGATGTTTTAAATGGAGAGCTGCTGTGATATTGAAGCTGTGTCTTATTTACGTCCTGGGAACATCTTTTTTAGTGTTAGTGTTGAAAGTGGAAGATCAACGAAAAATGTATTTCAGCTATGAGTAGATGATCCTGATGGAGCCGGAGGCGAACAATGTTCCTCATGCCTTTGTAATCTTTGTGGAGCTTAAACATGAGAACTGGTGTGATATTTGCCCAAATCTCTCTTTCACTTCTATCAAAGTGGAAAGCTCCTTTCTTGAGTCATTAGGTTTGAATGGTGTTTAGAAAAAACCTACTATTGTAATTGGTTGGGTGATGGCCTGGTGCGCTGAAAATGGATTTGCAATTGATTTGTAAGATTGATTCGTAAGAGGGAGCACAACATTGATAACATTACAAAGTTATAGTACAGATTAAGTTTGACGTTCAAGCCACAGGGGTTAAACTAGGCAGGGCAGATAAATAGACAATATTCATCAAATCAGACATTATAAGAATTTATAAGATTCGTTTTGTTTCTTTTAAGTCGATGTGATTGTTTGTGAAGTTTAGATCAGGTTAAAAAAAAATCAGGAAATAATTAAAATTAAAATTTCAAACACTATCAAATTCTTTCATAAAAACCTGTATAATTTGATAGTAACATTGTGTAAATCATTATTTTGGAGAGACTTTTAGTTATATTTGCAACAAAGATTATTTCTGTTTACAGATAAGGCTGGCAAGTGATTCTATCACATTAGTGTCATGCTTACACATATATTATAGTGGTTATACTAAACTTGTGGCTAAAACATTGCATGTTTTAACATTTATTGTCAGTCCCATTTTACTTCCTTTCCTTCCAACTTTCAAGAATTAGAAATTATTTTCTGGGGTAATTATGCAACAAATGCTGTTGATTTAGTTTACCTTGTTCTGAACATTGGGTAACATTTTATTTTAACAGCATGTACTTATTACAGGGTTAGGATTTGGAAAGGGGTTTTGTTTGGGGTTAGTTAGATGTAATGCTAAATGTATTGTTGTTACTACAGTAAGACAAGGAGACTGTAAATACATTCCTTTAGCAATAAAAATCCAGCAGTTAGAGGAAGGGTCAAGATTCACAAGATATCATGACATCATGACTTTTGCATAAGCATACACGCCACTTTCAAGTCAAGTGGCGTGTTATCTATATGCATTTAGAGCTTATAGATAAGATAATTTAGAGCATTTAGTGTATGTCTACGTGAGTGATTCCGAACGATTATTTTTTTTCCTAGGATGGCAGGGGAAGGCTCATAAATGCTATTAACCCCAATGACAGGTAGGTTTAAGGACGGGGTTGGGGTAGGTCATATATAATGTAACGTTAAGTCAACGGCGTTCATAGACGTGCTGAAAAGCGATTATGCGTGTTGATAGCCCGCTAAAAATGGAAATACGAATTAGCGTGTCATACATTCGCCATTTCATGAGATCAGTCTGCAAGATGGCATGACTGTTTTGAAGAGAAGCAACAACTCACTACCATCACTTGTAAAAGAGTGAGTGCATATTAATAGATGCTTGAGAAAAAAGGGGTTAAAACTGCTGTATTTGGAATTTCAATTCTAGAAGCAAATAGTAATGAGTAATGCAGAATGTGGCTGATACACAACAACTGCCTTTGATCTGACAAAAGGTCATAAGGCCTGTTCGCCCGAAGGGTGAACCTTTATAGAATATGTGCGTTTTTATGTGTATTTTTAACATTTAATGTGACGTGATATAGTGTGGATGAAAAAGGAATCAGGAATTCTACCCAAAGGCATGTTGCTGGGCGTCCTTGTCAGTTCAAATGCTTGTATATGTTAGTAGTATACACCTCTGCTATGCTATAGGCTTATACTGTAGATGAGCTTATAGCAAAGAAACACAACAAAAGTATATTTATCTGTAAAATTTAAGCATCAGTGAAGATGTTGCACAGAATTAGCAGACGATAAAGTTTGGTTGAGATAACTTCTGGATGCTCACCAATAGAGATAGTAGAAGAACGAGAGGACAAAGAAGGACATCTTGCACCAGGCTTCTTTTTGGCAGAATTTGAGCGTGTCTCCATTCATGACAGATGCTGGATCGTAGAGAAGCTCCTTAGTGTCTGTGGGGCTGTGGAAGTACCTGCCGAAAATGGGGAAAAACACGAGGCGGGTAGTGCTTCTTGAAACATTATGTGCACCTTTGTTTTGTTTTTCGCTTTTTATTTTGAATGAATTTTTCATCTAATGCAAAGTTTGTCTTGTCTAAGTCTCTTAATTCTATGTATTTCTGTCAATCTACGCAGTTCTTGGAGATAGATGACTTAAATATAGTCTTTAATTGTAAGACGAGTAAAAACGCCTCCCCTAGTGTAATAATTATATTATGAAAATCAAAAACAAGGTGTGGAGGTTTTAAGAGCATTAGGAAGTAATACGTGGAGGAATTGGAGCAAAACACAGGGAAGAAGACACTGACAGTGCTCTGAAAAGCAGCATCACTGAATCTGTGAAAAAGGTAGATCGATTTTATTGAAAATTATTGAATTAGTGAATTCGACCAGCTAACTTCATAAAAATAATCACCATTACTATTGTACTAAGTTTAATGTTTCACCATTCATCATTCTGCAAATAATAATAATAAAACAATGATTTCTCATATTCTGGGGACGGTGGCAGTAATTGACAACAGCTCTGAACATTCAGTAACAAACCCTGAAGAAAGATTTAGAGCTCCAAAGAGACTGAAACTCATTTTATCCAAGTTATGAATTCCTCAGTTGTTCCACGGTGAAACATTCAGTCTGCTATTATTCATCCAAAAAATGAAAAGACTAATGCGCTGTGACAAGATTAGGAACACACTGAATATTTAGTGGCAAGGAGCTTAAATGTAGGATAATTATGAATGGAATTGATCTGAAATATGGATAATTCCAATACTGGAATTAATGTATTTATTTATTCTACATAATAATGATTTGGCATGGAAATTCTTAGTAGTCTCAGAATTCTTAGAAGTGTGAAAATTCTTCTTTAGGTGCTCACCTCCATGTGTTGTAGAAGAGCAGAGGGATATTCAGGCCTACGGTAAGCCACTCCTGAGCACACAGGAACATGATACAGAAGAGTCCATGGATAGAGTACTCTGGAAGCACCAACTAGAGAGAACACAGATAAGTAAATCAGTTCTTTTCTTGGTAAAACAGGTTGGAAGACAGTGCTTTGATTCAGGTCTGATGCATGCAGGTAGACCTATGGATTTGAAGTCTTTTTAGCATATGAAGGCGCACCAAATACAACTGAATCTTCCATGTGATTCATTCAAACAGAATTCAACACTCCAGGTCTCACATCAACATTCCAACCATAAAGATTTTCGACTCTAACCAGTCAACTCTGGCCAAGGAAACCCCAGTAAGAATTTTAATGACCCCGTAAGCATTAAAGAGATGGGCCATTAGATAGTTTGGAAGAGATTGATTGGTTCAGAGATGCCACAGGAAAGGTGCCCACCAAGAGAACGCCAAAGGTCATTTGATCCCAGAACAGAGAAGTAAAACAGACCTCCCCCTTTTTGAAGACACAATGACCTCAGTGTTGAAATCCCTAAACCTACCCGCGTCATCTAACTGATGCAAAAGGTTGCCAAGTGCGTCGGATTTAGACGCATGGTCAAAAGTGTCAGTTAGGTGACGCCCTTAGATGAGAATGCGTTGGAAAGGAAATGACTGTTTTATATTCACAAACTGTATGTTGCTCTGAAGAGATTGCAGAGATCAGGGAAAATTGGATTTCTCTTATATAAGAAAGAGGGAAACAACTGTAATATTTTCATTGAAATTGTAAGGCAGGGTACTTGATGAAATTAATAAAAATCTAAGGTGAAATTGTGAGTTTAAGTACATGGTTTCTAGGGTTATGCTAGTTCACCTTCAATTGAGGAAGAACAGGACAATTTTTGGCGACACTGCTGTGGCAGTTTGCTGTAAAAGGGGACTCATAGGGCAGTTACTTTCGACAGTACTTGAGGTTGCTACCAAGCATTCAGTGTGCAAGGTTTCTGTGCGTGACGAATTTTTAGGCTGACGAACACGAAAAAACGCATACGAAAATTTAGGACTCAGTATGCAATGGCCTTAATACCCAAACTACTTCAGATGTGTTGCCCATTACAGTGGGATTTCCATAGATTTCCATATATAGAGATATTAGGACTATATAGGACTTAAGGCCTAAAGGACTTAGTCATTAACAGTTTATACCTGACACAGACCGAGGGCTGGCTTCAGTGAATCATTTATCACTTAAGACACAACATCCTAAGGCACAAACCTTTCCTTTTATAGTCCACAGCAGGCTGAAGAAAATTTGGTTCAGGCCAACATTTATGTGAGAGGGCTCATTAAAGTTTGACCTGTCCCAGCTATTTAAGCTTATTGGCGCAAATAAAGCCCAAAATATTCCATCATTACTAAATTCCCTGGATATAAAAAGAAAAGGATAAATGCTTTAGAGCAAATGTCTTGTCCTGTGTAATTCCCTTCTGCATGCCACATTCTCAACTTCACGACAAAAGAAATATTAAAGTCGTCACCTTTATTTATATAGCTCTTTATACAAAACTGATCGTTTTAAAGCAGCTCTATTGGGATAAACAGGAAAATAATGATTCAATAAAAAGTTCATACATTTTGGAATGTTCAATCAATCTATAAAGCAGCTCTGGAGAAAACAGTGATGTCATTATCCAGGTCAGTGTAGATCTCATCCAATAACGTTAGTGTAGTATGACCAACGATATTGCTGAATATTAAGTGTCCTCAACTAAGCAAGCCAAAAGGTAACAATGGCAAGGAACCCAAAATCCATCATGTGACAGAAATGGAGAAAAACTTGGGAGAAGCCAGGCTCAGACAGTTCCCTGGCCAGATTAATGAACATGGTGTGGTTTCATTTCAAGCTGCATCACAAGTCAGATTGTGGACTGATATCATTCAGAATATTTCATCCAGTTCCTTAAACTTGAAGATTGGGATATATAGGTCATTTGGTGGGAGGGGAGCTGAAGCTGACCATAGGGTTTTGTGCAGAAGACTTGTCCTCATGTCTTCGCTGAAGGCCAAACAAAGACTTCAACATATTTTGCATAAATTCAAGTTATTATTCAAACCGTTCCCTTAGTGTATCTATTCACTTCAAGCTGAGGCTCCTGGGTAATTTCTTATCTGGAGTTTAGCTGAATTGTGAACTGCCGTTGGCAAAGCAAAGTTTCTCTTCTAAAACTCCACTCTCCTCTCTAGAATAAATGATCTTCCTGTCATCGCTCCACATGGGACAGAGTTTGATGCTAGCACGTTGCTACATTAATGCAGTACTCTGATCAGTATTCCATTTAGTTTAATCAGTTTCAATCTATTTATAATCAGTCTTCTCTCACCTTGTCCACCATCTTGAGTTTATTGTTTTTCCACACAGCTTGTGGCAATGCATTTTTGAACTGCATTCTGCATGAGTTATATTTGTGAAGTTGCCTTCCAATTTGGCTTTACCTATCTTATAAAGCAGCATAAGTAAGATGCTTACCAATGATGCCTTAAAATTATAGACTTTGGGACAGGGCAGAGATATATTCTGGATAATTAAGTAAATATGGACTGGCAGCTGGCCCTGGAAGTGCCCATCTGGAAGATCAGTCTTAATCTGTTAGACTTCAGGGCTTCTGAACATCTGACTAACTTTAGGCACAATATTTTGTCCTTCATTTCAGTGGCGCGTGGTACACACAAACAACAAAAAGTGCAATTTTGGAGTGATTTTATCATTATATGTGATTTTTATGTGACATTAACTAGCAGGCCAGCTGTGCCACACTAAATAATAGCATGTTTTTAAATGTGGCCCTGGATCACAAAACTAGTCGCAAGTCAGACGGGTATATTGGTGGCAATGGCCAACAATACATTGTATGGGTAAAAAAAAAAATTGTTTTTTTTTTATGGCTAAAATCATTAGGATATTAAAGCTGCAGTCCCCAGTTTTTCCTCTTTGTCGCCATCTCTGTTCGATATCTGTAATTGCAGTCATTAACTTTACGTGAGTTGTGCCTCGACACGGCAAAGCACGGATGAATCCAGTGTTTGAGGAGAGTGTGAGTCTGTCAGTCCCCGCGGCGGTGTGCATACTGTCATACAGAATCACAGTTTCTACTTTTTGGAAGTATGACCAACATAAGAATTTTAACCAGAAAATGTCATCTGAACAAGCAAGTAACATACACATTTGTTCTGGTTCTGACCAACTAAAGGGAAAAAATCATTGCAGTAAATCGCGCTGATTAAATCTAACAATCGCTTATATCAAGCAAAACCATGTAAATTATACTTTGTTCTCAAATTGTTAATGTTAATGAATGACAAAAATGACAAAAATTAACCCATTTTGACACATTCCTCCCACAAGAATGGCTTGTCTCCAACCGTAATGTTTGAATTCATCCATAGCAACTATGTCTGAATCTCTTGAATTGTATCTGGAGTGGTACTGGAAATTCAACCAAGCTTTCAGAGCATCCTTGAATAATGGTGATAACTCTTTTAAATTGTTTTGAAATATAGTTTGTGTTGATTGTAATTGGTAAAAAGGAAATATATTGTCGAGAAGGATCTCTGGCTCAAGATCCATTGTTTGTTGTGATTGTAATTGGTAAAAAGGAAATATATTGTCGAGAAGGATCTCTGGCTCGTGATCCATTGTTTGTTGTGATCAATTTTAGCAACCCAGGAGGCTTTCAAAGAACAAGCCATCGTTTGAAGATTTTTTAAATTCAGTCCACCGTTATCATAGGAATTATACAGGTACTTCCTTTTCATTTGATTTGGTTTATTGTCCATAAACATTTGACATTTTTTTTTATTCAGAATGTTTAAAGAACTTCATGCTAGGTGAAGGATGAAGCATTAGTAAGAGGGCAAATTGTGGAAATACTTATGTATTAGTTTACAAATGTTAACGAAACTTTATTGTAAATTGTTAACAATAATTTAAATAAACTTTTCAGATATTATGTTTTTTATGGGTTTATAATCTTTGTTGGCTGTATATCAGCATTTTGCTGACTCTGTACACTTGAAGCCTCTCATGCACACATTTAACCATTCAGAAGGAGCTCCTCCACCATTGTCTATGTTAATTATGAGGACCACTCAAACTGAAGTCAAGAAGCTTTGAGTGCTTTAAATCTAACTTTTAAACTTGCCGTCCCATGGGAATCACAAGCCTCTTCAGAATCATGTCATCTAATGAGAGGTCTACTTTGGCGGAGAGCTTTGCACTGTGGAGTGTCCTTCACATTCTCTCTTCCTCACTCGCTCTTTAACCCTCTGTTCCCTCCATTAGAGCAAAAGGGAGCAGGCACCAAACCTGTAGATATCTCTTTAATGAGGCTGTGTCTTGACACTATATATATATATATATATATATATATATATATGAGAGTGGAGATATATTAAAGAAATGACCAAGAGCCTGACCATAAGAATAGAGAGAATAGTTCTATATACAGTACTTATAACCATAATAAATTCATATATGTTCAGGAACCATTCACTTTCACATTCACTTATTAGAATGACAAATCTGACTGTGCCCTCAGATTAGCAACAGCACAATGTTCTCGGCCTTAGTAGATCAGAATAGCCGCTATAGACTCCAATTACTGTCTTGCTCTTTCAGCAGCAGCCAATAATTAACTGCAGCATAGAATTATACATATTTTCTCTTTAAAGAACATCTATCCCCATGAGACAGGATAGCATATGAACTGGCTCTCTCCATTCAACTATTTGGGCTGTGATTATCACCATTTTGAATATTAGGTTATGGAACAGATACACTCTTCCAGGCTGAAAATGAAAAGAAAAAATATATACATAAATATAAAATATAAATATATAAAAGCATATAGAAGGGTCAAAAACAGAAAGATTCCCAGAAACACTCATATCTGATGGACAGATTATATTTATTTATTTATAGACTTTATATATATATATATATATACACACACTGAATTTCTACAACCCTGCAATATCCTTCTGTCATAATAATACATAATAATATAAATCAATTAAATAATAAACAATAAACTGAATAGTAATGAATGTGAAAGAGAAAGGTTATTGAACACGTAATGTTAACCAAAAATTAACATTAATAATATCTATTATTAACAAATAATACGATATGCTGTATTTCTACACTGCAATATCGTAAAATTACATAATAATAAAAAACAACTGCATAATAAAATAACAAGTCTAACTAAGATTTTTTTTATCAGTCAAGTAATAAAATAATTTAGAAAATATAAAAAAAATCAGTAATACCTTATGCTGTGTTTTTGTAGCCCTGCAATATATTTTCAGTATACAGAAACAAAATAATAATATGAATTTATTGAATAATCAATTATAAACTTGAATGGCAAAATATTCAGTGTAGGCAGTAACAAAATATTTCTAAACACATTAAAAAAAAAACAAAATAAACCTTGGGTAAGAGACAGTGACGTCAAGCTGGAAGGAATACACTAATTGAAAGTTATAGTGGAACACTGTGATTTTTAGCGGCAGAGTAATTATACCAGCAGCAGCAGATGAACTGCCACACCTCTGATAAGAGCACATTGTCTCAGAGCCCGGTGACAGGCTAATAAGCCCCTGCTGTCCCCTACACACCCAAGTCTCAGACCTAGCAAGATGCATAAAGAGACAAGATACTGTATGATTACCAGCCAGATGTTGCTATTTTTAAAAGCCACAAAGGAGAATGCTCTTTTCTCCAGCAGTGCGGGGCCAGCTACAAGAGGCTTGATAACAAAGGCTTATTTTTAACTGTGGTTTTCTTTCTGAAAAGAGTTTAGCATATACATCACGAGCTGATAAATTCCCAAGGAGGTTTTCATTTTTCATTGCACTCAAGCTAATTCATTCACAGGCTACACCTCGCCACTAGTAGTTTAGTCTCAGCACTAAACTGTCTGACGAGGGCTGGACCGCTTTTAGCAGTGCAAGATAGCCCCCTCCTCGTTCTCTGCCCTGAGTCCTTTGAAGGCAAATGGAGCTTTTGCTCCAGGCAGAGGCTGTATTTCTTACTGCGCCCCCCAAGTATATCTGTGTAGGGTGTGAAAAAGAAAAAATCACATTCCCTGCTCTAATGAGATAAGGATTGCTTGGAAAAGTCATAAAGGGAGAGACTGTAGTATGTGTGAGGCAAAAAAAAAAAAAAAACAGCGGTCTACAAATCTTTCTTTGTAGAAAATGTTGTCACCATAATAGAAACG
Source organism: Pimephales promelas (assembly GCF_016745375.1). The sequence continues at coordinate 8,987,825 of NW_024121432.1, forward strand.
ATGCCATTATACTGAAGCCATAGCAAATTATTGAAATAATATATCATTTTTATTTTGTATAAAGCTGACATCTGTTTTTTTGTTAAACAACTGTTTTATATATAAAGATGTATACATTTAAAAAGAAACATTTTCAATTAATCACTATAACACTTTAATAATAACAGAGAATGAGGTAGATCAGGGTAAGCTGTGCCAGTATGTCCTCTATAGTACATAAAACGAAACTGGACACATTTTTTGTCCAACCAATGTTCTATTTGAAAACACTCAAACAGTCATTTTGTAATTCGTTTGTGTTTTTGATATGGGTGTGTAATTTATGTTGTCGAAAAACCTTGAAGCATGTTTACCACAGACCTTAACCCCACAGGAAAATCTCGAGGGAATCTGTGGCGAATTAGTTTGATGTCATTCCTTCACCACTCTATTGCAAAGGTCTAAATGCGGCCCTCAGAGAAGATCCAACATAAAAGATCTCAGAACGTGGGTTCAAAAGAGTCTTATTAAATGTTTTATGCTCTGTCATATCTCGAATTATGTGTATCCCTGTGTGCCGGAAACATCATTAGGGTAGTTTCCAAAGAGAAAGGGGCTGCTGCATATCACACAGGTCTTTTATGAAGGATCCTCTGCCTTTTAGCTCTACCATTGTCATTTCCATTTATTGAAAATTCTACAAATGCCTTTGGTGATGAATGCAAGTGTGAAGTGAAGTGAAGTGATGAGAGGACAGAAACGTTTGTACTGCAACATCAAAAAGTAGCTTCTCGTTTGAAGAACAAACACACTGCGTTGGCAACCATAGGGGATTACGCTGCACTCCCCCAGTGGATGGCTCTGATTGGCTGCTGGAATATTGACCTTGACCTTCAGAGTTAGAGGGAAAAGCTTAGCTTAAAAGAAAGACAGGGTCAAAAGTGTGATGGTAAACCACAGGGACAGAACTTGACAGTAAAATGAAACAATTTTAGGTTCTGAATTGTGTATAGAACAGTGAACTGTGTGCAGTTGACAGACAAATTAAAAACTTTTCAGCCATTTATTATTCAAACGGGTGCAAAATAATATACTTGTGTTAAAGATTATTTAACATTTTCTAGAAAACACCACTGGGCTACAGGCCAAGTGTTTTATTCTATGATGAATGATGAAAATACAATTTATTCAGAGCCATATATATACAAGATAGATTTTTTTATGAAACAATTTCACTTCACTAAAATGCAACCTAATTCATATACACTATACTGTTAAATATTTAGTCAAATGGTTAGTAGGTCAGGCAGATTTTATTAATATTTTTATTTAACAAGGACACATTAATTGATCACGTCAAAAAAAAAAAAAATAGTGGCCTGACTAGTTTGAAAATTGTGCAGTCACAGTGTGAACTCAGCATAAGGATCACTGAACTTTATTTTATTTTTATTTTAAATTCTAATAATATTTCACAATATTGCTGTCTTTACTGTATTTTAAATCACACAAATACAGTGTTGGCAAGAGACTTTTTTCAAAAGCAAACAAACAAACAAACAAATACATCTGTGTATGTATAAATTACTGGTGCTCTTTATCTGAATTATGAATCCTGAAAGAACGTTAGCAGTTGTCTAAAAATATGCTGGCACTTTGCAAAGAAGCTCTGTGTGACTCAGCATCAGTCACTTAAACAAACCACCATTCCTTTCTTATTTTCCCAGACATTCCATGCTCTGTGTGTTTTGGTGAATACACTCAAAATGACACAGATGTCAAAGACTGACATTTAAACCGGCCTGACAAAAATGAGAAAACATGCATGTTAGTTTGCCGGCTGTGAAAAATACTCTGCGCCTTTAGTGGGGCGCCTTTTGTCACCTAGCACTGAATACCTGTGAGCATAACTGACTGTCTCATTCTGAAAAGATGCACAATACACAGATGCACCCGGCAATAAAACTGTCACACTAGCAAAAACTTTGCTATGAGTATGTTTATTCTCTCTTATTTGCTGAGTAAAGAGATCCGCAACTGTTAGGACTACCTGTTCAGAATACAAATGAACTTTTGTTTATTTACTGTCTGGCTTGATTCTCACAAATTATCATTGTGCTCATGTCAGTTAAAGCAAAGACTGTGGCCCATTGGGGTGTGATAAGAGCCTTAAGCTAAGTGTTTACAAGATAATTAATAAAGATGATAAATGACAAACCACATGCCCCATGTGCATGAAGACCCCAACCGAGAGACAAAGGAAAAAAGAAGCAAGAGCAATAACAGCATAGATGTCACCTTTCCAAAGCTTTAAAACCTAACAATGGCTTTAAACATGACTTGTTCAGTCACAATTTAGAGTTGAAAACCATTTCTTAAATGGTGTGTCTGTAAAATTGCAGACAATTCAGCTCAAGCACATGTGAAGCCCTTGTGGACGCTGTTTGGATAAGTGTTTTTGTCAGGCGGTGTTTTCTTTTACATTTGCAGTCAGGTGAAACAAGTGACAGCAGAAACCTTTTCGGCAACGTGCACTTGCACACGGACGAGCCTCATTCCACGAGACATGAAGGCGGCTGGAAGGCGTTCTGCTGATGTTGGCACAAAATATGGAACACAACTGCTCCTGCCCCCCATAACAGTGCTTGATTCAAACGTTCAAACATCCACAATTCCTTCAGTTTCACACTGAAAGGGTTTGGGAAACACTTTATATATACCTTAATAATACTGATTATTAAGAAGTCATCATTGGTACAACTGAGACGTGTCAAAATGCTTCTATTTTGCAATTTTTAACAAGTTTAAATACACTCACTTAAAGGATTATTAGGAACACTATACTAATACTTTGTTTGACCCCCTTTCGCCCTTCAGTACTGCCTTAATTCTATGTGGCATTGATTCAACAAAGTGCTGAAAGCATTCTTTAGAAATGTTGGCCCATATTGATAGGATAGCATCTTGCAGTTGATGGAGATTTGCACATCCAGGGCACGAAGCTCCCATTCCACCACATCCCAAAGATGCTCTATTGGGTTGAGATCTGGTGACCCATTTTAGTACAGAGAAAAGAAATTTTCTCTGTACTAAAAAAACAATTTGAAAAGAAACCAATTTGACACTATTCGAGCTTTGTGACATGGTGCATTATCCTGCTGGAAGTAGCCATCAGAGAATGGGTAGATGGCCATAAAGGGATGACATCCCCCACACCAATACACCAGCACCACCAGCCTGCACAGTGGTAACAAGGCATGATGGATCCATCTTCTCAAATTGCACTTCTATCAGCTTGAATCAGTCTGCCCATTCTCCTCAGACCTCTAGCATCAAAAAGGCATTTTTGCCCACAGGACTGCCTGCCGCATAGTGGATGTTTTTCCCTTTTTACATCATTCTTTGTAAACCTTAAAAAAGGTTGTGCGTGAAAATACCAGTAACTGAGCAGATTGTGAAATACTCAGACCGGCCTATCTGGCATCAACAATCATGCCACACTTAAAATGGCTTAAATCACCTTTCTTTCCCATTCTGACATTCAGTTTGGAGTTCAGGAGATTGTCTTGACCAGGACCACACTTTTAAATGCATTGAAGCAACTGCCATGTGATTGGTTGTTCAGATAATTGCATTAATGAGAAATTGAACAGGTGTTTCTAATAATCCTTTAGGTGAGTGTAAATTAACTCCTAATAATAAACTCAAATTGCACTTTCAGTATAATATTAGCCAAAACGTTCAAGTAGACTCCAAAAGTTTGTGTAAAACCCGATTATGATGTTATCCACATCGAATTAAGAATGTTTCAAAGAGTATCTTGTGAACGAAAGCAAGAACATCAGACCACATGAGTTTGCATATTATTGACCTTGAAATTTCAAGATATTTCTTCTTCATTTTAGAAGGATGTTTTGTTGTTGTTGTTGTTGTTGTTATAATTAAAAAAAGATTCTCAAACTTTACAGGATAAAATTCTGAAATACAGATTGTCACTATTGTCTCAGACTTTTGCACCCATCTAATAGAATAGAATAGAATAGAATAATGAAAGGAATTATAAAGTCTTAGGGGTGATTCACATATACGTTTTTTCCATTCCACTGCTACTACCAAAGACATAGACGGACGTCTTTAACAGTTGTGCTCATGTCTTTTGCAGCACATCCCGCATGACAAGGCATTCTAAACTAAAGTTAAAAAGCGCTCAAGTAAAAGTAACTTTTAACAAGTTTTTAACAGCAAAAAATGCATTCTGTGTGAGCTGCCCCTAAGAATTCACAGTGCCATCGCTAAAATTGGACCCCATTCATCACAGACTCCAGAACTAACTATTTTTGGATCTAAGAAATCGTAAAATGCAGTACAAATCACCTTGAATGCTAAAGTGGTCAATCAATATGGGTTTTCCAATGACTGATTCTTAAACTTTTAAATTCCCCACAGATAAAGACAAGCGTTACATACCTTTCGCAGCAGGCAGCAGATCCTCTCAATATTTCGCAGCCTTTCACGCTGTTAAAAGAAATAAAGATCTGTTAAATCTCCTATAGCACCTAAAACGTCAGTCTCAAGGACAAAACATCCTTCATTTGATAAAATGTTGATGTGATGCATCAAAAAAGCAGGAGTAGGGTGGATTTTTAGATTTTAACTTGACTTAAAAAGTCCATGAGTGTACATACATTCATACGTGTTTGTGTCACAGTGGTTGGTTTTGACATCGCACTGCTGCCTAAGGCTTGTGTTTTCTGTAGCTCCTGGCCAATGTTCTTGAGCACTGTACACTGGCAAGGACATCGAGGGACTTTCATTTAGAAAAATAACAGCCAAGACGTGGAAAAAACAGCAGGGAGATTTTTGAATGACATGTGGTGATTCCATCCAAACATGTACGATTTGGGGGTCAGGAAAAGTGGCGATACTCTCAAGGGAGAATGGATATTCACACTCCCAGACATAGTAAAGTCAGTGCTTTATCATTTAATCACATATGTGCAATGGATTAAATCTAATTCAACAGAGATTTGAATACATGGTCTGTTGGTTCAAATCAGGATAGCGTTTCCTTTTTTTTTTTTGCACCAATAATTTCTACTTTCTCTGAATGCATTTTTTCCCCTTTTTTATGCACTATGGAATATTTTTTCCTATTTGAGGCACACAAAGAAGCAGAACTCAGTGGGAGCCATGTGTGGATGTACGTTTGGCACAAATAAATCTTACATGAGTGACACAGAAGAAAAATGGCCACGCTGCTTAAAAGAGCCCTATTCTCATGCCCTTTGGCAAGAAGTGAAAAGATGTTGTTTTCTACAGTAATGAAGACTAAACATACATATTTTATTGCCATTTTTTTACATTTCAACTTAACTTCATTCAAGACAATGCATTATTTATACAACTAGCCTGCACATGTAAATAATGTACTATTATTCACTAATACAGAGCCACCCATAGTGACCACAGCACTCCTCCTCAGCAAGAATGGCCTTTTTAGTCACTTTAGTCACACAAACAAACTAAAGATGATGCTATATTCTTATTTTTCTAGTAAATTCTAGTTGGTTTTTTTTACATGTACAAATATTTAGCAGACAGGGGCGTCATCATGAACCTGTTTTTCTTGAGAGGCAGCAATAGAAGTCCTTTCTCACTTGGTTGTGCCCTATCCAAGATAATACATTAGAGATTTATTTTTTAATTGCTTAATTGCTAATTTAATAAAATACATATTCAGGCTCAAATAATATGTAATAGAATATATATATCGAAGTAAAAGAGTTTGTATAATAATATATTTAAACAATATAAAGATCTTGCAATAATATAACAACATCATTATATTTAATATGTTATTATTATATTTAACACTATATATAATAATTATATATTATATTATAAATTAGATTGGTGTATTTAAACTTTTTTTTACTATGATCTAACAATATATTTTTCAAAGATACAAATAATTCCAGTTCCCTGGCAAAAAAAAAGTGTCATGATGCTTCTATTGCTGAATTTTGATGAAAAAAAAAAAGACTTTCAACTGTTTCAATTTCAACTGTTTTTTTCTAAGGCTTTGGATTGACAACCCCCCACTGTCTTGTTTCAGCAGCTGTGTTTCAGAGATTACACCAAACATCCATGAAAGTTAGACAGAACTCAGTCTCTGACTATTTTTGGACCGTATACCTCATTTTAGTTCATCCAAAATTTGCCTCAGACTTGTTTTCACACCATTCCACTCCTCAACAACAGCATGCAAATATATTCCACTGGCAGCCATAGCGACTGGAGATAACTGCAGCCATATCAGCACTTTTAATTAGCAGGCAATTAGACTCGGATCCCTTTGAAATATTCGTCAGCACAAATTCTGCTTGACAAGTGCTTGCATACAGTGTAAACAATATATTAAATACAGGACAGAGAGTCAATTCAGCAGCAAGATCATAATGTTCTTGAGACATAGAATCTGCAACATACGGTAATCCTTGACGGAGATACAAATGCAAACAGAGCTGAGTCTCAATCTCTGATGTGCAAATAATATTCAGCACACCAATAATAATGCATGGCATAGAAAAGAGCATCAACAGAATAAAAAGCTGAGCCAAACTATTTTGGTCACTTTTGCTTTGCATTCCCTAAAATCATGAACAAAACGGATAAGATATACAAAAATATTTATTTATATTTTTTTTACTAAAAGATGACCTAGACCTCCTTAAATAGGGGTTCACATGCAGTGAGGTTTTGCTACAATCCAAAATTTTCAATTGTTTTATACAAAAAAACATGGCTTGTCTAATGTGAAATATGGGCCCTGTTATCGAGAAATGTTTTTTGAGCTTCTGACCTTAGCAAAAATATAAGAGCTATGCTGTATGTTTGTTGTAACACCCCTCATCTCTCTCTCTCTCTCTTCAGTGTAATCTTTCAATGCCAGAGTAAAATGGTCAGGCTTGCTGCTCAGCTCATGCAGCTAATTGAGTGGTATGGAGAGTAACAGATGATATTTGACCCCAAAGGGACCATCCGTATCATATTCAAAGTGGGCCCTGAGGAGGGTTGTGTGACCTCTACTAAGGCGGACGTGTTGGGTAATATTGTTACCATAAGCTCTGAATTAGACGGTTAGCTAATTTTTTAGCAATGCTCCTGTGGATCAACTGGTAAAGCTTAGCGCCGTCAAATATGGGTTTGATTCACAGGGATCACATACACTGCACTCTAAAAAATGCTGGGTTGTTTTTACTCAATTTTGGGTCAAATATGGACAAAGCCAAATGTTAGATTATAAGTGCAATTTTAAAATGTAACCTAACGGCTGGGTTTGTCCATATTTGACCCAAAATTGGGTTGAAAAACCCCCAGCATTTTTTAGAGTGGGGGAAAATGTATAGCTTTAATGGAGCTACTGAATGTTGTTTTTGATTACGTGTCTATGGAGGTATATATACAGTATGTATAAAACGGAGCTGATTGGTCATATTGTGCACGCTGACGAACATCTGGATCATAACGATCTTGCCGTCATGCAAGCAACATAATGATAGCTTTAGTTTAGTGTTGTTTTACATTGAAATCAGCCACATGTGTGGTGATGTCTACATTAGCATGATAAAATGTTAAAAGCTTGAGCACATCAGGCAGCGCAGCAGATACAAACTCGGTCAAATGAGCACATAATGTTAACATGAAGGATGCCTCGTTTCAACACATAAAGAAAACTCATCAAGGATTATTAGAGCATCTTATAAATGAATAGCATCAGAAGTGTTTAATTGCTGGAGAATTACGTCTTGAACGCCTTCACAGAATTAGCCGGGCAGTCAAGGACAGTTAAATGTGACAGTTCTGCTAGCTCTCGCTCTTGGATTTATCAGAGACATTAAAGTTTACAACTTTTAAACCTCACTAAATTATGTTTGTTTTATGTTTCAAAAATTGCCAAATTGGGTAAGAAAAATATGTACAATCCAAGTCTTATGCTAATATCCTTAGCAGTTTTGATTCACAAGTTAATATATCTTGTTTCAAGGGTTTAGATATTATTTACTGGAAAACAAGACAAAGGTACTAGGGTTGTGATTCAAGTAAACAAAAAGGAATTAATTAATCTCTGTTATGAAATCTGCAATCATGATTACACATTGAATCCTCAAAACCTTTATTTACATAACACTATTTATATAACAAATTATCAAATTATCTTCACATTAATAAACAGGAAAATAATGTTTTAAAATTCATTAGTTATAGAACTAATTTAATTTCAGCCATAAAGCAGCTCCGCAGACGATAAATAAATGTGATTATTCAGCTCAGTTTAATTCTATTCGATTCAAATTCCCTTCAATAATGGTCAAAGTTGTAAAGTTAATCATTTATGAAACACGTCCAATTCCGCTATAAGCAGCTTTACAGAAGACAAGTGTCATTTTTCCGTTTAAGTCAGTTAATTCAAATTCTGTTCAAAAACAGTGGCAATGTTGTAAAGTTAGTGTCATTATCCAGCTCAATCCAGTTCAAATTTTGTTCTTATACAGTGTCAGTGCAGTTAAATTGATTATATTACTGAATATTAAATTCAACATCGATACCAATGCCTGTAGTGATATCGAAATACTATTAACAGTTTTTTTTTGTTTTTTTTGCAATTTCTGAGGATGGAGAAAAAAGTATGTGTACCCATTCAAGCATGGCTGATATAGGATAAATGCGAACCATCCCTTTTTCCATCCAAAACATATAGCATTTAACGCTAGCCAAAGGAAATTGGGAAGAAAACACATTAGCGTAGCCTCAAAATAAAAATGCTGTATTAATTGCGTGAATTAATTAAAATGAAAAAGCCTGAGAGACTGAAAGCCACGACTGTGTTGACTAGAGTCATAAGGGGAGCTCCAATCAATGAGAATCACAGGATGAAGTCCTGACTTCCTCCCAGCTGAAGACTGACAGAAGACACCAATTAGCCAGGCAGGGTGTAAGATTGACTTGACTGTGTGGTGAGATCAGCTAGGAGGCCATCAATCTTTTAGCACACCCCACCTTCCAGATCCTCCATAGTTCCCTCCAGTCTGACAGAGGGGAGGGTGACATATAGAGCGTGTAACTCTTACTTTGACACTTTGTTGGGAAGACAACAATAAATTACGACAACAGAAGTTCGGAGCGGAACAGATCCGTGACTCAGATACTTTGTCTACACATCACGGTGCCCTATTCTGAATGAGACTTTCTGACACAAAGTCCCAAAATATCTACATTCGCCTCCGCCATTGTCTCTTGATTTGTTTTCTGTCACAACATAGCCTGGCGAGTTATGAAGTGCACACATGTTAATTATTCTGCAATGCTGGCATCTAGAATGACAATGTTGTTCTAAACTTTTGGATAACAGTTGGTGTATCCAAAAAGCTGGAAAAGTTGCCTCATTTGAATTAATTAGTAAGATAAAAGCTGCCAGGGCCTCAAGCAGAGGAAAGACAACACATAGACAGCTGCTCTATGGATTATTCATGCAATGCTGCGGATGACAGGAAATGTTTCCGAGTTTGGGGTAGGCAACACACCTGGTGCCTGCAAAAGATCAGAGGGCTTGCTAAAATATATTCCCACCATAAACAAATAAACACACACACACATTTATGTCTGTGAAAGTGCAGGAAAGGGCAATGAATCAAATGATCAAGTCTATTATTTGCATGACTTACCGCGTGAAGTGGATTGCCCTGATCGATCGGCACCTTGAAGTCTGCCTGAAGCTCATCAAAGGCTGTTATCTGAAAACCCAAAGAAAAAAAGAAACATGATCATTATCATTAGGCTAGACGCATGGATTTGCAGTGTTTGCACAATCTTCAAGGATACATGCTCTTTTGTTGAGATGTATCCTTCGTTATTTCAGCATCTCATTGTTATAAAGTATAAGTAGAGCTGACTAATCTATATATACACACACACACACACACATTCTAAAAAAAATGCTGGGTTGTTTTAACCTAATTTTGGGTCAAATGTGGAAAAAAACAGCCATTGGGTTACATTTTTAAATTACATTTTTAACCCAATGTTTGAGTTTGTCCTTTTTTACATATTAATATTGACAAAGTGTATATATTATACATGAGTCATAAAAGATCATTTAAAATGCTAAAATAATGTTCATGATCTTTTTTGAATCTTGAGTTCTGCAAAATCTTGAATATATCATTACATCAGGTGGAAGTGCTTGATGTCTCAAAAATTGCATAGATTGCCAATGCATATAAAATTATCCCCTTTAGTTAATGCATTAGAGCAAAAAAGGGTATTATGGTGCCTTATGGCTACAGCACAATCACAAGCCAAGAGAAGCCTAAATTAAAGTTGGATCAAATTAGACAAGCTTATTTCCCCTGTTACAGACTAAACTGCCCTCTCTTCCCACACTGCCTCTCTCATAGTAAACCAAATGCTCTTTCAGTTCTGTAGGCGACGTGAGCAGTAAAAGGGGTTGATTTTGACAGCTTTTCTGCTCTGCTGTCAGATAATGAGTTATGAGTTATCATGGGAATTGCTACGTAAAAAATGCATTAAATACACGGTTTTAAATCTGGCCATCCTATAATAATCACATTAAGATTTGCACCACGAAAGGGGGATCATTGAACCATAGAAACAACACAAGTGGAATAAATAACTGAACACTTCTCTTAATGTTGATGAAGCATAAAAACCACTTAAAACAGGTTCATTTAAAATAAGGCCGGGTTTAAACCTGATAGCAGCATGTGAGTTTTTAATCATAGTAATACATTCAAAATGTCCCTGCATAAGTTGCATGTCTTCTACTGTGTGAGCAAGATGCATTCCCATAGCCATGTTACTAAAAAAGACAACCAACAAAAAATGTAACATGTGCATAATGCATCCATGTGGAAACATTGCTGTTTTGTTCCCTATGTGGCATCAGTATACCCATTTGGGGATTACGTTACTGAAATGAGCTAAGCTGACTTCAGAAATGTACTGTATATAAACATACGTATGTGACAGAATGGTAATTTTTGCTCAGTAAATGGTTCAGTGCAGATTTTTTTTTTTTATAATTCAAAATTATTTCCTCATAAACACCCTGATATGTATCCATGATTATAACACATTGTGCTGCGGTCAGTAAAATGGAATCAGGCTCTGAGAAATGATAGATTGTTGCTGGATTTCCTGCTGTATACTCTCTACAAATGTTATCATGCTTGACCTCATCCATCACCTCATTCTCTAACACTGACCCCATACCTATTATTTCCAGAATTGTGTTGGAATTAACTTTACACATCCTCTTAGTGGTATTACCCATAATTTGGGGTCAGAGACCTTCCGTAATACTATAAGCTACAGTAAATGACAAAACCAACATAAGCTCACTGGAAACGTGCCTCACATATTTTTGCAAAACCCTTGTATAAAATTCACTGCAGATTCCAGCCAAAATTAGTGGCAATAAAACATGAAAAACTTCTTCCTTTTCACACAAATTATGATTACGGGCAGATCATCTATTAATAAACCATTATTTTTGCGTGGTTCCTTGTACAACACAATGTTATGACCTTAAAATACTTTTACCATTGTGCATCCTTAACCAATACTATTTGATGTTTGTATCACATATGGCATTTCTGATGTAGTAAATTTGCTTGGTAGTTTACAGCGATATAGAGAAGTACAAGCAAAATTCACACCATGAATCAAAAGTCACAGTAAAAGAGCTCAAAGACTTGAAGAGGCAAGCTAAAATTGCATCTTATGCCTGGTTCAAATTACATGATTTTTTTTTTGTCTGTTACAATAGTCACTGATTACGTGATTTTGACTCCCAAAATCTTGTCGTGTCGTGGACAAGACACATGTCAGACTACACGTTGCTTCCTGACCAGTCATCGCATGCCATCGAGAAGGCGAAACTAGTAGTGATTGACTTCCGGAAGCGAACGTAAACAAACAATGGATGAAGCGTGAGTGTTGTATTGGTTGTCCTGTGTTCAGAAAAAAAGTTAAAAAAGAAAGAAAACCCGACAATGGACACGTTCCTTCATTGCTTGAAGAGGACAGTATGGGCTGTCAATCCTCCAAAGAGAACTTGAGGTAAAATATTGTTTTCTTATATATTTTTAGTTTTAGTTTTAACGTTAGCACCATCGTCTCTCTTTCGTTTCGCCATTTTTTAGTTGTTGTGTATGGAAGTTGTGTATGGAAAAGCTTCTGTGCTCCTATTGGTCAACCTCATACATGTGACGGAACCGTTGTTGATGACCGTTAATTAAAATTAAACATGCTAGTCTTTTTGTCGTGATGTCATGAAGCATTGCAGACGTGACGTAGGTTGTCGTCCACTATGACACTATTCTAGATGATACGATCAAATCTTGCGTCCCGACGCCCGTTGTCGTTTACAAATCCCCACAACACCCTACGTCAAATGGATTGTGCCAAAATCGGGCTAAAATGGTGTAATCTGAACCAGGCATTAGTTTTACTTTTGTTAACATTAGGACATTAGAACATTAGGGTGCAGTTCACCTTGCAGCATAATAAAGGTGTCCTTCGATGTTGAACAAGAGCGTGTCGTAGTAGTTTGCAGGATTACTGAATTAAACTTGCCACAATTAGGACGGCCACTACATCTCAATAATACATTCAACCCTTCACAGATGAACGCACCACTGCACTCACAGATAATCTGTTAAATACTGTTCTAAACTGTGCATCTTTGGCAGGCGTTTTGTTGGCACTAATGTGTTGGTTTCCAATGGCTGTGAAAGTGTATTCGAAACATCTGCTGAGGGAGCTTCTGACTCTCTGAGTTAGTTAAGCTAATGTGGGGATCATTTCCCCTCAGATGTAGAATAACACACAAGGGGAAATATGCAGATTAGGATTCCCTTTAGACGGTTAAACAGGATTTCTTTGAAAAGGACAACAGTCATATTATGCTGAGCTCCAAGTTGAGATAACGAAAGATAGAAGATAGACATAGCTGTGTTTGAAAACAATTCGGATTGGTGCCACTAATGATTTTTGTGACATTATCAAAACATGAAATGTGCAGTGAGTGGTGCTAAAAAGAGAGTTTAGTTTTACTAGAAAAGTAGATAGGGATGGACAATATCGGTCCTGGAGAGTTTAGCTCCAATCAAACACAGCTGAACAAACTAATCAATAACCTCTTTCACACATTCAGTCTTTACTGGTAAATTAACCTTAAATTTCCGGTGTAGTGCCGAATTTCAACCCCCCAAGCATTGGTAAGTTTAGGATTAGTTGTGGGGGAGGGGGTGGGATTAGGGATTAGGCAATCAGGTACTGACTTCAATGAGGGGGGTAATAATTTGTCAGGGGGTTCGAAATTCGGCACAACACTGGTAATAGATCACAACGCATTCTCATCCCAAGGCATCATATACTGACGTTTTTGCCAATTCGTGTACATCCAACGCACATGGCACCCTTTAGCATCAATATAACACACACAGAGTATGGGTAGGTTTAGGTCGGGGTAGGGTTAGGGTTAGACCACTAGGAGGCACCTTCTGGCCCATATATATTTGCGTCTCATATTGACGCTAAAGGGTGCCATGTGCATTGGATGTATACGCATTGGCAAAAGCGTCAGTATATGATGCCTTGTGATGAGAACGGGCTGTAGATCATGTGTGAACACGACCTTTTCAAAAATACCGGCAGGCCTATATCAGTTCTGGCGTAAGAAGTTTTCTTTGGGCCAGCTTTTTCAACGTGACGCGCTCGAGACGCAGCCTTGTTCCATTCATCAAGCATTGTGGCTCTGCAGTTGGATAACTACTACTATTATGCGTGAAGAGTAAAACATGTTCTGTTTGATCATCCCTTATGCCTCTCAATCAGAAGTCAAAATATTTTGTCAAATTGGACAGTGAAAAAAAACTCCTCAGGCGGGCAAATAAAGATAACGGCACAGCGTTTAAAGATCATTTCCAATGACTGACTTCACAGAATTTACTGGTATTTTGGTGCTGATGTGTGAATAGTCTCTACCGATAAAAATCCAGAATGTTGTTGTTTTTGCGAACAACCAACCCGATCTCACGAGAACTCGTACGAATTTTACGAGGTGGCCAATTCGTACGACCTCACTCGTACGAATTAATACGATTTTTGCTAAATCGTACATATTTTACGAATTGGCCAATTCGTATGAATTCGTACGAATGACCTACCCCTGACCCCGCCCCTAAACCTACCCATCACGTGGGTTTGGACAAATCGTACGAATTCGTACAGGTGAGGTCGTATGAATTAGTACGAATTAGCCACTCATTAATCACTCGTACGAATTCGTACAAATTGGTCGTGAGATAGCGTAGGAACAGCATATTTGTGTATTTACCGGTAAAGTAATTCTGATAATTTTACAGTAATTTAACTATATTGCTGTGTGAAAGGGGCTAATGTCTTCAGGATTAGTAGGCTACAGGCAGGTGAGTTTGTTTTATCATTGTTGGAGCTAAACTCTACAGGACAGTGGCAATGAATAACTGATGTTGCCTATCCATCCCTAAATTCTTTTTTGGTGTTTTAACCACACACCTTGGCTGAACCTGAAATCGCTCACTATACCCTCGAATAAGGCATTATTTGAGGAGACAGCCATTTGTAGTGCTGTCCGAAACCATAGTGAACGTTATCGAGTGCACTCATTCTATACATTGCACCGCAAGACCAAGTGTACAGCCAATGTATCATTTACTCCTTCAAGTGAACTGTATTACTATAGGGAATAGTGATTGAGGCCAGGGTTTAGGGAGCGATTTCGGATTCAGCCCATTAACCCCTGCTTGTAACTACTGTACACCATTTTGGGGACAAAGAGCCTCTCCTTTGATGGCCATACAAAAGTAGCCATGTACTACTGTTCAAAAGTTTGGGGACATTCAAAAGTTTTTAGGAGATTTCTTATGGTCACTCAAGGCTGCATTCATTTGAATACAAATACAGTGAACAATATTGAGAATATGATTACAATTTAATATTTAAAATAATTAGAAACAATTCTTATTATTAATATTGCTGCCTATTTTGTGGGAAACATGATTCCCTTTTTAAAATCCTTTGATTAAGTTAAAAAGAACCGTATTTATTTGAAATAGAAATGTATTGAATCATTATAATTAAATGAAATTCACATTGTATAGCGCTTTTAAGTTAACACATCGTTTCAAAGCAGCTTTACAGAAAATGCATGACATAAATGTCTTTAATGTCACAATGTATTAATGTAAATAAAAATTAAACTTTTTGCATGGAAAAAAAAAATCACAAATAATATAAGTTGTGTTGCCAGTGCCTTTGTAGAGGGCTCTTGAAAGCATGAAATGTACTTTCATACTGTAGGCTATTGTGCCTGTCTGCTGCTTTTCACACTACAGCTCAAGATAGTCTCTTGGGATTGTGTGGTGCCATCAGCCATTAAGAATTTATAAATGCATGTATAAATAAGAATGTATGTGTATCATTTAAATAATAATTTTATAATCACTTACAGCACCTTCAGGATGTTGGCTGAAGGACCAACCAATGTTCATGGGTCCGGTTGCAACGAACCCCTTAAACTAGAAAACCCATATGATAAGGTTTTATTGTTTGCTGCTATACCCTAGTCATAATGTGTTAATGTCCAGAAAGTCAACAACCATGTCTTTATAATAAAGTCTCAGCTGATGTCTGGGTGACATCCTCTATTCCAACATTGCTTAAAAGAATATGCATGATTCAGTGCATTCAACACAAAAACTGCATCAAAACAAACTGTACACTATTGAAAAGCAACAATCATAACCTAAAGTGTAAAATGCATTCCATTTGCAGATGTGAAAGCGTGTCAGGATTTTCCCATTGTGAGCCGATCGAATTAAGTCTATTAAAGATTCAAAAGCTGAAACCGCTGAGGACGGCATTCCTGCCTTCCTTATGCAATAACCGACAAATAAAAGGAACTTCTTTTAGAAAACATGAAGGACACTTTTAGGAATAGTGGAAATAGATTGAGTTTGATGATGTCTGATTAAAAGGTCTGGGTCAAATGTGAGGTGCTCATAATTACCCCTTATTTAACCCTTGGGGCTATAATGTCTGTTGCTATGCAAAAGCAAACCTAGGGCAAACGACTGTGGTGACCCAAATCTAGAGCAGTCTTGTGGTGCTATGAATGTGTGTGAGTGCTTTGATGCAGTTTTCCTCAAGGAAACAAAAAAGTGTTGCACCTTGCATAAAGTGCACAGACATAAAGGACAGTGCAACATCAAAACAGGTCAGGCACAAACTGCTGGCTTGCACAGTAGATCTAAGGGGGGTTAACACAAACGCAGCTCCTGAAATGTAATCTGTACGGATAAAAAGGACCTGAAACAACCCACAAAGGTGCTTTGGTCATTGGAGGGTGGGAATACCCACGAAAGGTGTGCAAAAGACTTCCCTGCTGCCACCAAGCCAGGATGTGCGCCAATGTTGTCACCCAAGTCTGAAATTCACAATCAATGGACACCCAAATGATCACTTAATTTGGTGATGTGAGACATGTCGGAGACACTCATAATGCCAAGGATGCTTTGATCAGGTGATGGACAGTTTTGTCTGATGCATCAGCAACCCCTGCTCAAACACATGCATGCCATCCTGCAGCAATATATTTTTCACAAAGCACGTCAAAGATGCAAACACTTACATGCCAGATCGCGAAGAAGATGAGAGAAGCACAGAGGACAAGAGAAAGCATATAGCAAAAGGCAGCGAAAGTGAACATAATTGAGAGGAAACTGGAAGGAAAATCTCCAGGAGAGAAGACGGTGCTCAGCGCCAAACTGGACTGAATGAATGGAAGCAGTTACGGGGCACGCGAGAGGGAGAGCATCATGTTCTTCATCAAAATATTTGCAACAATGTGTTGCAAACCTCGGCGACAGTTCACTGCGATCGCTTTGCCATATTTACGAATGAATTATAATAATTATTTTTATTATAATTATAATAATAACAAAACGTCCAGTGGTGCGTCGATGTTGCGCGAGTTGCAGCAGTGTAGCGAAGTCCCTGCGAGATCAAGGCATTTGTGGACGGTTAAGCAAATTGTGCATTAATATTTTCCCATATGACGTCGTCGGCAGTGATAGTCCATTAAAGATGGAGATTTTGTGCGGTGAGGACTTGGAACATGCAGAAATTTGAGTTAATGCACTGACACACGGTCGGTCCTGATGATCAGTTCACCTTCCTAAACTGAAGGAGCAAGAATATGCTGGCTAACAGGTGGATTTAAAGAGCTCTCTCTCTCTCTCTCTCTCTCTCTCTCTCTCTCTCTCTCTCTCTCTCTCTCTCTCTCTCTCTCTCTCTCTCTCTCTCTCTCTCTCTCTCATAATCATACACTGGGTCAAAAGCATGTCCAATGTTACTTTCCTACTTTAAACAGACATATTTACACTTTGAAATTAATTAGATTAATTTAATGACTTCACTAAAATTAATCAATCACTAAAACCAACTGTCACGGCGGAACTCATAGGCTGGCTACTTATAGATTGAAATATAAACAGAAATATATAGTATCTTTTAAAGAATCACAAAGTTATGACATGGCAGAATGAAGAGGTTCATTTTATATTCCTGCTATAAATAATAACACCGTCAGATAAAACGAGTTAATATCAAAGTCAGTACAATTTTCCATATTTCATCGCCACTGAGTTTAGAAACACCACTCGCTTTGGATAGTTATATTTAATACATAAACTTTGCCCACCAATTTGCCTGTTTTGTTCCATAACCCATACTCAAAGAGAATCAGTGCATACTTGACTATATTGGCCTACTTTCCTAACTTACAGGCTTATACATTTAGCATTTTTTATATAGGCCTATATTGAAAATATATTTTGTTTCAGAGGAGTTATGCTTTATATTGTAGGCTATTTAACTACCACCCTAGTAAAATATAAATTATTTTCTTGCGCCATCTTGCGTTTCGACATAAGAAAGACATACCATTTTAAATTCTGACTTTAAATTTTGTGATTTAATAAAACAAATCGATCGACAGAATTACCATATTAATAAATGTAAGATCAGTATTAAGTAAGTGGATACCTGAACAGATAAATACACGATCGATTTACAGTGCATTTGTAGGCGATAACAAACCTGGCAAACTGGTATGGGCAGTTTTGTTTATATTCTCCGGGCAACGGATTTTTTACAGTTTTTTTTTTTTTTTTATCTATACAGCCTTCAATCCTCGATAGAAAGATCCTCAGTCCATATAAACGGAACATTTGCATACAGTATGGACAGGAGGTAAGGTATCCAGAATAAAATATAGGCTAATATTGGTCTATTTATTTAGCTTAGGCTACTACAAAATATTTATAGGCTATTTGTCTTCGTCATTGTATAGTAGGCTTTGAGGTGGGCGCAAGTGAGATAAAGTATTTTTTAAAATGACTCATTGCAACATTTTGCTCACAATAACAGGAAGTAGCCTAACGCTTAACTTGATTAAACTATTTTTCCATATTAAAACGTTGTACCCCTCAAGAAGATGTACATGAAGACTCATGAAAAATCATTTGTTTATGTAAATGTATGTAAATAATTAATTAAGCTGCTGTTAACTACATGGCACATTTTCTGAAAAACTAGTGTATTTTTAAAATAAACACTTTTTTAATAACAACACAAACATACGTTCAAAAAGTACCACGTAACTGCTTTGTGATTTTTCTCTCTTGTCATTTACAGTGAAATGTCACAGTCATACACGGATATGAAGAAACACACTGACGTCAGTGACTCATTCTGGAGTTTTGGAAAAGAGCAGGAATTCAAGCCTCACATTAGACACGTTGAGCCTGTTCTTACTGAGTATTTCATACATCGATTTCGTTCTCATAAATTATTAACGTGGATTTAACTATAAGTTCCCTGTGAATGACACCTTTTTCAGTTTTCCCCATAGCTATTTGAAGCAGTGGATGCAAAGTGTCAATGTTTTATTGTATAATCTGAATTGTAAATTGAACTGAATTTTTGACTGGGACACACAATTTGGTTACAGCTAATTGGGATACACTTGTGATCTGAATGTCTATTTATATTCATATATTGGTGTTTTTCTTCTACACTACATTAATGTGATGCCAATGGTTTTAGATGTGATCTTGACTGGAAATCCCATTTGCGCTGGATACCTGAACCTCGATACAGCGATGCCCCATTTCCACACATCAAAGATATAAAGTTTCCTGATGAAAGGAAACTGATGAGATCCTTCCCACGTGAGTTAGGCTTTGATCAGCAGAAATCTGTTCAAGTTAATAAAATGATCTCAAATGGTGGCCATTGTACATGGAAACTTTGTAATGTTTTCAGTAGAGTAATCTGGAACATCTAAGATACTTTTACTTCTTTCTTTGGAGTTTGTTGTTAGATTATATTAAATTATATCGTCATGTCTATTTATTTTAGAAGCTAATATGATGTCAGAGTCCGAGTGGAGCTTTTATCCAAACTTTGGACAGCCCAAGACCTATCACACTGGAAAGAGATGTTATATGGATGGCATTAATCATACGAGAAGCATGAGATGCATTTCAGAAAATTCCCTGGAATCATCCATTGGGAGGAAAAAGCAGGGTAAGAGCAACATTACCAATAATGTTACTCACTGCTGCTGTTCCCGACCATTTATATAGAGAAATTGTATTTAGTAATGTGTACATCAGTGTGCCCATGTTGATTTAGATCTCGGGTCATTTGTATTTATTTTTCTAATATACATAGTTTGAAATATTTGTGGCCTGGGAGACATTCTGAACTTTAATATAAACCATTTTCTTTCACAGACAAATGCAGCATCTACCCATTAACAAAGGTCAGGCCATTTCTAGTTCCTGAGTACAGCCCTGACTTTCACAAATATGAATCAACACTACGCAGGACCACTTTTGGGTAAGGACCAACATGCTTACTGTAGATGCAGAAAGATGGAACGGTTGCCATGTCTTCATGCAAATTAATGAACATTAAACAAATGTTTACCAAACATTAAACATCTAAAAGTTCCACACTAAACTGAACAAACACCCTATAATTTGGACTCTGACTTGTGCACATGTACCATACAGCACACTAGAGCAATTGGAACACACTCAAAGACAAGGGCTTCATCAGAAATCATCCGGGCGAAAAAACTGTGTGAGACAAAATAAATATGTCTGAATTCACAGTACTCATAAAAGAGTAGTCAAAAAGTACCCTGATGACCTACTACTTCCAGCAGGACTGTAAATTGTGAATATGATGGACACTTTTTATATCCCATGAGGCCACTGAGGATTTATGAATGGTGAAGTGAAGTGACGCAATTGACACTGGTAGATCATATACTGTATGATAATGACAACATGGTGAAGATAGTACATCTGCATGCATTACAATCTTAATACACACATTCATACTATATAGAACATACTTTTTTAGAAGTCGTGTAGTAATTACTTGTTCAAAATAAGTACCCGCTTAAGATAATATGCGATTTTGGACGTAGCTGGGACTATAAATATAAAAGGTCCGAATGATTTAACAAGAATAGTTAACAAGAAACATCTGGAAGACAAGAGCAAACAAAACTTCAAAGTAAAAGCACAGGCATAGATCATAACCTCATAAAAAGGGAAAACACCAGTTAAATGAGTGAATCTATCTTACATGTTTTTTTAAATATTAATCCAGGTCTGGATCTTTTGCCACATTCAAATCATTTTTACACCTAAAGCCCCCAACAAAAAACATTAGGTAGGTAAAACAAATCATCTTATTTATTTTGTCATCTAAATAATTGTATTTTTATAAGAAAAATGTGATATGTGTAATAAAATATTCATTCCAAACCTGTAAGATTTGATTCATCTTTGGAACACAAAATATCTTTTAGATGACATATTTCTGTCCCACCCCTGACAGCTATGCAACTTTGACACTTAAAAATGTTCATAAATTGACTGTTTTAGATTTGCTTTCGCTTAAAATTATGAGCAGATTGAATTTAGGCTTTTATTCACATATAAACATTGATCTGTGTTTTTTGTACAGTAGTTTGTGTTTGGTAGTTGTGTAACTGTCTATGGAGGGACAGAAAGCTCTCAGATTTCAACAAAAAAATCTTAATTTGTCTTCCAAAGATGGACAAAAGTAATGGGTTTTGAAGGTGAGTAAATGATGACAGAATTAAAATGTTTGGGTGAACTAACCCTTTAAGATGCTGTATATATTTACAGTCCACCGTATGCAGAGAAACATAAAAGTCGTCTGCGAGAGGAGGACATTCTTGATGTCCAGAGTTTGAACAGTTGGAGGCCAGCACCAGACATCTATGACAGGACACCTCATTTGTAAAGTGTTGAAATCATGCTTACATATTTTTTGAACAAACAAAATGAATTTTCTTTCCTTTAACGCCACTTCATGGCTTTCCATTGAGACATGCTTTAGCACAGCTTCACATTGGAAAGGACTGAAGCATTATTTTCCCTATTAGTTAGGCCTCCATCAAACAGATTGTCCTTGAATTCCCTGACAAATGAATTAAGATCTTCGCCCAGAATTGAATCGCAGGATAAAATAGAGAGCAGTAGTTATAAACAGAATGTCTTTCAATTTCTGGTTTTAGGATTATCAGAATTGTCATAATCAGAATAATAAGCGAACATTTTATTGCAGTCCACTGAACCATATTTTACAGTGCATGTATTTTCTTTTGTAATAATGTTTTTATCTGTGTTTGATATTTATAAGACCCGCAAGCTTATCATCACTGCACAGCCTGAATTTTGTCATTGTTGTGCAGCAATACTGTCTCTGACCTCACACAGCACATTTTGATAATATGATCCTCGACTCGCATCACATGCAGTAGAGATAGATGATATTATTTCAGTCTGATAATGCTATAAAATTTCCATAAAATCTACCCAGAGGGTAATACCAGCCCACAGTGTCATTCATATTTATATAGACCACAGATGTTCGGCCATTAGAAGTTGTTTAGTTATTTAGCTCTCAACTAAATGTGTTGGAAGCCTTTTAGTGCATGCCATTTAGTTGCATTTTCCTATTATCATTAAGGACAATAAAAGTGATAAATGAGAGAGTGAGACCGGTTGAATAGTGTGTGTCCATTTACTACAGCTGTGTGCAGATCCCTCTTTGGGGGGGGACCACATTTGCATGCATTTATCTGTTATCTGAAGTTTCTTTTCTTTTTTTAAGTGACGAGAGGCATTCAATGGTGACGTCAATTTGCAGTTTGCTTAATTGCACCAATACCTATCTTTATATTCATCGTTTTATGCATCTTTAAATACTAATTTAGAGATTTCCTGATTGGCTGGTTATTGTGAAATGAAGTGGTTTCCGTTCCAAACAACAGGCAGAGCTCATTTTTTCATTGGACCATGCATTGCAGGGCCCCAAGGCATATTGATTTACCCATGAAATGTGTGTCCATTTACTATACAGCCATGTGCAGATCCCTCTTTGGGGGGTCTGGGACCACTTGGAGCAATCTGGCATCCTGAACCTTGCACAACACTTTACAGGTATTACCTTATCTGGTACAAACAGGCCTCGCTGTTTTCTGCACTTGCCCACGAGACAATTTCAGACCTGCTGCATCACTCTTGGGAGAATTAATGTAAGGACCTAAATTTGTACATTTTCTGTGGCATTTCTAGAGTTTGTGGTAGCCACTATGCAGTAACTGCACATTGTGGAATTTGGCACATACTTCTCTCTATAATGACAGGAAACATAGACATGTTGCTCGATCCAACTGTCGGGTGATGGGGACACAAAAGTGCAGAAGATTGTTTTAACGAAAGCCCTGGAGATGTCAAACGTGCGTAGTGCTATTTAGCAGACTCGTAGGGGTATTGTTCATTTACACCGGAACTGTAACTATACAAAGCTGTCGTTTGACTTGACTCATTCCATTCGAATCATTAAATCAGTGCAACTGGATCAGCTGAATTTAAAATGAATCATTCAAAGTGATTTGTGAACCTAATTGTGCATTAAAAAGTTCTAGAAACCCTAAAGTTTTTTTTAGAGGGTTAACTAATTCATTCCTGAAAAATAATAATATAAATACTGAATTGAATATCGTAGGGGTTAGTATAAACTGCTAAATCATAGCAAAAAAAAAAAAAAAAAAAAAAAAAAAAAACTATATAGGGTCCTAGTTCGTTCACGTATTCTCATCCCAGTAACCAGAGGGCGCAGTTTCTGAGTTCCTGAGTTCGATTCCAGAACTAAAAAAGTGGTAAACAGTTCTGCTAAGGTTAGTAAATACTGCAGCTAATGTGGAGGATGGGATTGTGGTGTCTGTTTAGTTTTGTTGTGTAACAGAAAATCACAGAAAGAAGGTCACAGTGTGTTTTGTTCAGAGAAAACACAATTCTCATAGTCCTTATTTTTGAGCATGATCAGTTGTCCTTTGGTAATCAAATTTAGCTTGCAAGAACATGAACAAGCCAATGTCTTCTTGTCTGACACAATACAGAACACAGAGGAAAAAAACAACAAGTCCATTTGTAGGCCATTTGAAGCCATTTGAAATCAATAACGGGTTCATTTCTCCAGTCAGATATTGTTTACCGTTGTGTCTCTTTAAAAAAAGGTTAGAGTAGTGTAAATCAAGAATGCCATTGGTGAAGGCCATTAGACTCACATTTTGCTCATTCATGTTCAAAATGACATTTTGATGTTATGTGAAAAAAAATATTTTGTTTTTTTCTGACATGTTATAGCCTGACATTTCAAGAATGGCTTTCCCAACACTTTTAACATTGTGACAATCTTTAAAGCCGGTGACAAGCTCCCTTGAGAATTTATAAGCTTCACAGATCACCTTTGAGCGCATTTATGTCAAAAGGGGAAGACGAATCCCTGCCACAAAAGAGCACAGAGCGCACTGTCTATGAGAGCGCATCATCATGAATCACTTAGCACACCAATGTTGATGTATTCTTTTGGAATAAATGCATTCGGAATAAGAAGTGAGCAATTAAATGTATCTTTAGCCGAAGATTCTTTTAAAAAAAAAAAGCGATGAGAGTCATTCAATTGCAACGTCATGGCAACGTTAGTCACGAGTCATGGCAACGTTGCATTTGGAGTAATTGCCACCAATGCATTTATTGGTTATCATCTTTTTATGCATCTTTAAAGACTAATTTAGAGATTTTCTGATTGGCTGGTTATTGAAATGAGGTGATTTTTGTTCCAAACCACAGGCATAGAGTTCACTTTTTCTTTGAACCGTCGCAGGGCCCCAGGGCATTGATTTACCCATGATCGCTCATTGATCCCTGGCCATCAGAGAAACCCCCGACACAGCACTCTGTAAGGATTTGTTTCTGACAGTGGTACTGCTGTACACTGACAGTATTAAGTAGATTGCCTACTGATTAACTACCAGCACTGTAGGCTTTCTGGTTCAATGTGTGCAAGGAAAAGCAATGCTAAGAGAGGATCACGGTAGTCTGTTGTGAAATATTAATGAAAACTTTTACAAATTTGAAATCTAAATAAGTTGGGAATTTGACATTTGCAGGGGTCACAAACTTAATTTATGCACAGTGAGGTCAGTGCAAACTTGAATGGATTTGGATTTGTTCAGGCATTATAAACAGGCTAAAAAGGAAAATGTCAACCTGACAGCATGTTGTTATTTTCTTATAGTTGTACGATTGGTTTGTTTTTATGAGATCACAGTGAAAGGTGTCTTTATTGAAGCAACCACTAGATGACACTGTTCATTTTCTGTTTGCATTTGACTCTCAGAATATGATCTCACTGACAAAATGCAATTTCCTGAATGCGGGATACAGTACAAAATCATTACCTTAATTTTTTTTTTTTCACTAAAAATATTGAAACGTCTTTAAAGCAATTTTCCCCCCTCTATGATTAGAACATATTGTTTTTTGCATGATCCTTTAATTTTTTATGCATTTTTGATTTGATGCATTCAAGTAAAACATTTAATAAAACATAAATCTTATATATATAAATATATTGAAATATAAATACATTGTTCTAAACCCTTTTTACTTTCTTTCTTAGAGGTTAACTTGCAGATTGTCTGAGCTGCTCTACAATAAAAATGAATAGTGACCACAGCTGCTCCTGTTCCCCATGATCACAAAGCATTTCTGACATTGTTATAAACATACTTCTGTGTTCCACGTAAGAAAGTATACCACATATATAAGAAGAGGCCTCTCAGAATATCAGAATCTCTATTCCAATTTCTTTAAGTGAGTGTTTAATTTAAATGCACCACAGGCCTTGCAAAGTCAAACCCCGCTGGAGCTGCCCATGTGTCTGGGCACTGCTCTAATTTGTCCATCGCATGAGCCAATCTGTGTAGGACACTGTCTGCTGGATCAGCACTTTATCTTCAGCCCACAATGCTCGCAAAGCTCATTCCTCCTATCCTCCTATGCTCCACTGCTCGTGTCTTTTGTTAGTTTGCTCCGTTTCCCCCTGCATTCACTCATGACCTGTGCCTTTTAATTTACCTTTAGTATTAGTGAAGTCAGGAGTCAGCCTTTTGAATACAACTGGTCTAGTCTATTAATAGTGTCCTTATGCAGGCTGCAAGTTCATCTTGATGGAAATGCACTGATAATCAATACTATACAGAAGCAATATGCAGTAACTGATTGAGAAGCAGGTATACTGGATTGAGTTTTTTTGGTGAGCAGAGCAGATCACAGTCAGATTGGACTTGGCCACAGTATAATTAAAGATGCATTGTGATAATGTTTGGGTCACTGAAAACATATTTGGAGGTGGTCTGGTATGGATTCCTACAACATTTAATGAAGGTTAAAGGGTTTACCCAAAAAAGACATTTCTGTCATTAATTACTCACCCTCATACTCATTAATTACTCACCCAATTTGCCCCTTGGCCTCTGTCCATCATGGCCTCCTAATCATCCCCATATACTGATTCAGCTTCATCACTCTGTCTCCTCTTCATCAGTAAGCTGGTGTGTTCTGGCGCAATATGGCTGCCGTCGCATCATCCAGGTGGATGCTGCACTTTGGTGGTGGTTGAGGAGATTCCTCTTTCCATATGTGAAGCGCTTTGAGGTCCTAGAAAAAGCCAGTAGCACCTCATTGCAGTACACGAGATCCAGGGGGCGGAGTTGGATCCAGATCTAAGGGGTGGAGATGGGTAGGATTAGGGGTGGGGTTAGGGATGAGGGGGCCGAGAAGGGTAGGATTAGGGGTGGGGTTAGGGATCAGGGGGCGGAGATGGTTAAGGTATATGTAAGGATCCAATCTGGATCCAACTCCTCCCCCTGGATTTCGTGTTCTGCAGTGAGGACCTCCTTGAAAAAGGGCTATATAAATGTAACAAATTAGTATTATTATTATCATGTCATTCTAAAACCATCTTTGGAACACAAATAAAGATCTATTTTTCTCTCCATAGACTCCATCCTGAAAGGAACTAAAGACATCGTTAAAACAGTCCATGTGTATTTTTCAACCTTAATTTTCTGAATATGCAATTATTTATCAAATCATTTCATTGTGTTTCACTTGGAATCTTGTTTCTGCTTTTTCTTCTTTATTCTCGCACAAAAAAAAAACACATTTTACTTTTTTTTTTACCCTTTCTTTATCTTTTCGACTAATACCCATTAAAGTCAACATGAAATTAAATTTAGTCTATTTCATAAATGCATGTTATGGTCTGGATTATATTCAAAACAAATTTTATAGTAAGTGAATATATCTTAAAATATTTTATTTTTTTTAAATGTACCTCATAATCTGTAATTATTAGATTATCATAATTCGATATTCTGGAGAAACAATGGACATACGTATATGGAAGAAAGATCTGTCGCTACTTCTGTTTTATCATGACTTCAACATCCTTTACAGATTTGTTTAAAAAAAAAAAGAAAATGCAAGAAATTAATAAAAAAAAAAAAAAACGTTTTGAATTATCTTGTGAGTTTGCTAAATTATGGAAATATTTCAGCTAAGTCAACCTCTCATGCAATATGTACAGTAAGTGCTTTTTGGATGGGTAAGTGGAATAGCAAAAGGAAACATGCAGCAGAGCATATTTGGTAGATGGTTTTATTCCAAAGCTTTTACAGTACATTGCATTCAAGGTGTATTACATTTGAGTGCATAAAGAACAAATAACACTCACAGATTGCATGACACCTTATATAAAATGAACGTTTACAAATCAGCTTATTACAGGAGGTGCACGTGTAACCTCCCTCATTTTGTTGCTGCTCCTCTGGTGTTATGGGTGATAATGAGCACAGTGTGAGTATGGGTGTAACAAGATTCAACTTCTCTCCGGGCCTCCGTCAAGCTATTAGCACATTTTGAATCACCACTCTGCAGTGCTGGCACTACCTCGAGAGCAACACTGCCGTCAGCGTATACAGTGACTGGTTGCATCAGGCCGTTCCTGCTTCCACCTTCATCTTTTACTCACCACACTTCCAGAACTCCCTGAAGGTGTCACATTAACTGTGTCCATAAGCCCAACTGGATGTGTAAGGACATGGAAGAGGTACCCACCCATGTCTGGGCTAGCTGGAGCTGTAAGGAGGCCTAATGAAAATGCCCCGAGGCCCTACTTTTCCTTCCCAAACATCAGTTTATCTATTCTAGACTGTGAAAGCCCTTTCTGCAGCACTTTTAAATGTAATGCTCAATACTTTAAGCCTCTGGAGGTCCTAAAATCAGATTAGATCTGAATGTTTCTAGTGATGTGTCCTGTTGTGTTCCTCAAGCAGAAACAGTAGAGCATGGCATTAGGTCATGTCATGTACAGTATTCAACTATTTGGTTGTATCACCTGATTAAAACAGTCAAAAAATGAATGTAAACACTTTAAAATGTTAACAACTGAAACTTATTTTAATACATTGTTCGTGACTAAAAAATATGCATTACATCAGTTTTGAAAAGAAATTTTTTTTAAAAGTTTGCCAATGACCTATATTTAGAATTTTGCACTGATTTAGCGCAACAGATTTATAAATGTCTAAACTGCATGTCTGTTGTTCTTGTAGTGTCCACTATGGTTTGCAGTGCTGCATGAGGAATGTATGAATGCTGAATGAATAGTAAAGTTTACCCAGTGATGGAGATAAGGAAATATGCTCAAGTCAGCAGGAGCAATCATAGATAGAACTGAAGATTTTATGCATAATAGTGCGCTAATCAATCATACATTGGTGTATCTGCACTTTTTCACAAAAATCAACGCTGGGAAGATTCATGTTAATTAAAGGGTTATTCAAAATAAGGAGCAAGGAAAGGCTTGCAAAATCCAAGGAGCTGAAACAGAAGGGGTGTGTGTACAGCATCAGTGCAGGGAGTCTTCAGGAATCCCTTTTGTGCTTCTTGTCTTGAAAGAGAGAGAAAGGAGACAAAACAAGAAAAAATATTACATTATAGTAGTATAATACAGTTATTATAATACAGTTTTAGTATTTAGTGTGATTCCTCATTTATCCTGGTATGATTTTTTTTAATGGCTTGCTTTAACCTTACTTATAAACTTCCCTCTCCCATCAATCCATAAATCAGCTGAGCTGAAACATAATATAGACTGGAATAGTCAACAGAACCACAATGGCTAAAGAAACTCCACCCAAATGGTTTAGCTTGCTCAAATATGCATTCTAAAATTAATAGTTCAAATTAATTGATTTTTTTCGTCGTTGTACATATACTAAGCCTTAAGAATGAAAAAAAACGAATATTATAATTTTACCACGAACTATCACACGCCCCAAAGTTATATTAAATCCCCGTTTTGAAGCGTTTACATCTAATTAGCTACACAACGATGGATAGAACTGCATTAATAGAACGGGTTTTGAATAGGCTGTTGGTGGTTTGTTGTGTGACCATATCATATGTGTGACTAACTTTTATCCAATAGCCTAACCTATCTCAGTCTAATCTCTATCTGATAATAACTTCCCATAAAACTACTAATTTTAGAGAGCAATAACTCGCATGCTTTAATACACAATTTAATCTGATTCAGATGTACTGATAAATATACAATCTTATTGTTTAAACGTCTTCCCTTTTAAAAGTGCATCACTGTATCTACTTCTGAGGCGCTGCTGCTACTTCCGGGAACTATTGAGAGGCTTTTTTTATTGAGAAATAAATCCAAGTACAAAATACAGTATATAACAGGAATGCTTCACATGACAGATATCACATATATTGACAGATATCACATATATTGAAACATGTATAGGCTAAACAAATAAACAGGGATAACAAAAACAAAGGAGAGGAAGAAAAAACACGAGCCGTGGAGTTGTCACCACCTCTCTCTCTCTACACGGCTCTGGTCTTCTCTGTCTAAAGGAAATTGCGTACGTGCATGGTAACCGCTGATTGGTCAACATGGTTGCCAGAAAAAAACTCCTTTTACCAATGAGAAACCGTTCGGCGCGCGTGGCGCGTCATTTTAAGTCACGAGAGGGAGTCGTAGTCGTTTCCTGCCTGGCTCTGTGTTTGTTTGCTCAGTTCGCGCACACACGCCGAGTAGGTTGATATTCAGAACGGTCGTGGTCCAGTGTGTTTTCGGTAGTTATTGTATATTTGAATTTATCATCGGGATGGTAAATTATTGTGTTTGTGGAGGTTGCACAAACTCCAACCTGACAGGACATCGAGTCCACAGATTTCCTAGCAAGAAAAAGGACGGTGCTGTCTTCCGTGCCTGGGTGCGTTTTGTGCAGGTGAAGAGACGGGACTTCACTTCTGCATCTGTTACGCAAAACGCGGTAGTGTGTAGGTTTCACTTTAGACAGGATGATTATGATCCCAGCGATATAATGAAGTTCAAAATGGGATGCCGAAGCAAGAAGCAGGTGAGACTCAAGGCTGGTGCGGTTCCTTCAGTGCACGCAGCACCTTCATCGGGTCCGTCGTCAGCACGTAGTTCGGCCGCCGTCGGAGAAGCACTTGGACGAAAACGTGAACGGTGCACCGTATGTATTGTTTTAATTAATTTTTTTTTTTTATCATTTGCTAACTTCAAAATCTCTATGAGAAGAAAACCCAGAGTGGCCGCTTAACCTCAACAGTTTGCATCAGTGCAGTGAGTATCTGAGTATCTTTGTTTCGTTTGTAGACTCTTTGAAAAAGCCTAAAGCTTGAATAACGTTACAGGTCATAGGTTTGGAATAATTAAGATTTTCACCAAGGCTGAATTATGTGATCCAAAACACAGAAAAAAAAATACAATATTGTGAAATATAATTACAATGTTAAATAACAATATCCTTTTATTTCATAGGAGCAGCACATTGGGTTTTTTCACAATGTCTTTTCACCATCAAACATTGCTGTTCTTTAGCTTGTATCATAAATAAACGTGACACCATTCTCAGACAGAGCTATTGTTGTGACATTTTTATAGTTGGCTTTCAAGTACTTCAGAAGTTAGGACACCATTGGAGTTGTCCTAAAGTTAAGTTTTTAAGTTTTTTTTTTTTTTGTGTGTGGAGTTAAGATGCTTCTGTAATACCATTTTCCCATCCATAGTTTAGATAAGATTATGCACTTAAGAAATGTCATTCTGTAATAGTTTTTGTCCTTAAAGGGTTAGTTCACCCAAAAATGAAAATTAAGTCATTAATTACTCACCCCCATGCTGTTCCAGCCCCGTAAGACCTTCGTTCATCTTCGGAACACAAATAAAGATATTTTTGATTGAATCTTAGAGCTGGATCAGTCCTACATGGACTGCCTAAGGGACTGGCTCTTGACGGCCCATAAAGTCATTAAAGAAAAGGTTTAAATATTCCATGTGCCTACAGCGGCTCAATTATAAGTTTATCAAGCGACGAGACTACTTTTTGTGCGAAAAAAAAACATAAATAACGACTTTATTCGACTATTCCATTACTTCCTTATGCAGATAATGATGGAACAGGTGATTCAGGAACCCTTATACTGTATTAATGAACTAACACAAGTACATAGAAAAGTATACAGTATTTAAACCCCACACAATTTCATGTGTCAAATTTCAACTCCAAAAAAATCCTCAATTCTTGCATGGCTCCAATTGGGATTTTCTGGCATAGAATTATATACATATTCATTCAAACATTAATTGAATTTTCTTTGTATTTAGGGAAGGCCACCCATAAGGAAGTCATCACACAAACTGTATCTAAAATCACAGACTGATGCTCTACAGTCAAAGGCCAATGTGCAGCATCAGAAGAGCAGAACATTTGGACAAAATGGTAAGAAAAAAACAGTAAGCTTTACAATTGTAATTTTGGCTGTTTTAAATTTTAAATTGCCCTGTCTTCTTCCAAGCTACTTTGGCTGGATTTGACTGGGGTAGTTACCTTGAGAAGAGTGGCTTCCTCGCTGCCCCTGTGTCCTGCTTCAGACACGTGAGTGATTTTTATCCACCAAGTTCTTGTTGAAATGTACCTGTAAAATAAATGTGGTGGATGTAATAACATATTACATGATGTGTAAATTTCCTTCACATTACTTTTCCTATTGCATTATTATAATGGTCATTATTGTACATTTCACAGGCGCCACTCTGTTCTCAATGGGACGACATCTTTGTGGGGTTAAAAGTGGAGGTTTTGAACACCCATACAGCCTTGTACTGGATCGCCACTGTTGTACAGCTTACCGGTATATAAAATCTTATTTCCTCCATCACTGCTGAATACAATATTATATATTTTATTACATCTTTTAAAATACGAATATATTATCTTTAAAATTACACTACCGTTCAAAAGTTTGGGATTAAGACTTTTAAAAAAAGTAATATTGTAAACTATTTAAATTTGAAGAACGGGATTGTTCTTGTAAAAAATTTTACTTATTTTGTATTCTGGGAAACATGTTGAGTTGCTTCTGTAGCTTCTAAAGGGCTGTGCTAAATGAAGAAGAAAAAAAGAACAAAATAAGAAAATCTTCGTCATGTTCAAAATTTTTCACCCCCGGCTCTTAATCCATTGTGTTTCCTTCTCGAGCGTCTGTGAATTTCTTCACCTTTTGTAAATAGTTGCGTATGAGAAGTTGTTCTCGGTTTGAAAAGATGAATATAATATTTATATTTTATAGTTATTTAATTTTAATTTATTTAAGTTTTGTTTTTGCAGTCTGAATAAAATGTAATGAGTTAAACAGACTGGTTAACAGAAAATAAATATACAAAAGCAATAAAGAAACAATACTCATTAAATAACACAATAGTCTTTCTAATTAAAAACAAAAAATATAGTGTACTGTGATTCATAAACTTATGACTCTGGACAGGTGACAGAGGAAACAGGTGACAGTTTTGGAAATTATTGGTAAATTTAAACCAAGAGCTTTTAAAGTTCCACATTCACAGAGTAGTTCGGAATTTAATAAATGTTATTTTAATGAAACATTAATTTTTATTGTGGGGATTAATAGGATGTTGTGTGATAAATTCATTCTGTCTGTCATATTTTGTTATGTGATGCGTTTCTCTCAGGCTATAAAGCTCTTCTGCGCCTTGAAGGCTTTGAGGATAACAGCCATGACCTGTGGTGTAACTTAGGAACAGCTGATGTTCATCCTATAGGCTGGTGTGCACTGAATAACCAGCTCCTGGTCCTTCCTCAAGGTGAATGTTTACACTAAGTCATTAGTAGGGATGTCACGATTCTCCAAATCCAAATCCAAGGTCACGGTTCGATTCGATTTTTACATTTATTACTTTTTCAAATCACTGGTTGCAATGCCATTTTTTGACTAGACTTTTATGCATTATATTATCTGTCCTTTGTTCGCAATGTACCACACTACATTGTCAAATTTAAAACATTTATTAACAACATAGTGCTAATGATATAACAACTATATCTTTAGTCAATTGGAAACAAGCAAAATAATCTGCCATCTAGTTTCTCTTTTGTAACTGCAGTCTTCATAGAAGACATTCAAGTTCACAAAACAAACAAACAGTTGTTGGTTTAACAGATCTAAGTTTTTTGTGGTGCCTGTGCAGATGCCCTGCCATGTTAGTCATGCTGCCAGTGGAAGAATATGGTACACGCACATAGCCGAGCTTGCAAACTGTGGCTTTTTTGAAGTGCGAACGCTGTCAACGTAACTCGCTGGGAATCCAAAATACTTCCACACCGGCGACTTCAATGAAAGAGTAGACGAGTCGATGGGTCTCCTGCATCTGCAGTTGCCATGCTATCTTTTGACTGGCTGTAGCTAATTTAGAGGAGGTTGACTCGCAGCACTTCAACACACATTTTTTTTTCTGCTTGGCACGTGACCGAATGTAGCATGGGGGTATGGCAGCATCGATTCCATTTTTAAAATTTTTTTTTATTCTAAGTTCGAGATTGTGACTTAATTCGGTCGAAATCGTGACACCCTTAGTCATTAGCTTTAAATGCCATAAAAATCTTGACCATTTTGTTTGTCCTACAGAGTTCCACCAGCATATTAAAGACTGGAAATCCTACCTGACGGAGAGACTAGTTGGAGCACACACACTTCCTGTTGACTTTCATGTCAAGGTAAAGGCAATGGAAAATTAGTAATCAATTGACACCATCTGATTTTCTTTAATTTCTGCATAACTGTCTTCTCTTTCCCGTCTGTATGTGTTTCAGTTGGCAGACAGTTTGAGGTTTCCATTCAGACAGGGGGTTCGTGTGGAGGTGGTCGATCGCTCACATGTGAGCCGTACCCGTTTGGCAGTGGTGGATACTGTCATAGGAGGGCGACTTAGACTGCTGTATGAGGATGGGGGACTGGGACCCTTAGGCGAGGTGCTCTCAGATTTCTGGTGTCACATGCAGAGTCCTCTAGTACACCCTGTCGGCTGGTCTGAAAGAGTGGGGCACTCAATCAAAGCAACAGGTGAGAAGAAACTGGCATCTATAGATTGAGTCAAGCCTAGAAACTCACAGATAGACAATGTCGGGACAAACATGAAGAGTCTGAAACCTTTACATGAGATGAAAAATATAGAGCTTCGCATAGGATGTGGGGAGGGGTAAAATGAGATATTGTGGCCATGGATTTTATTCCATTTTTGTTTGTAATTCAATTTGTTAATGCTAAGGGGAGGATGGAAAGGAAGTTTATGGAAGTACATATGTAAATAATGGTTATCTTGTATATTTGTTCCATAAATATATGTTAAAAAAACTAGGGTTCCCATAATATCATATTTTCCCCTTTTTAGTTCAATGGTTGTCAGTCGTGGGAATGATTACACTGAAATTAATAGAATTAAAAAAAAGTAAAAAATGTTTCAATTCGCCGAATTGAAAAAGGAGCTACGTTTTGTTACCAAATTTTCAGTAGTAGTGCTTTACACTACTTTTTACCCGAAAAAATAGTTCCGGTACTGTAATACTTTGTAACGCGTTACACACAACACTTGTGCCAACCTTGGTGGGGCTTGATTTAAAAAAAAAAAAGGGATTTTTAAAAAACTAAATATTTTTGTATGGAGGCCCCCAAAAAAAAAAACGTGGAACAAAACTAAACATTTGTGTAAAATAAAATAGCTTTTGTTTTTTCCATATTAAAACAACTCCACTCTGTCTTTTTGTCAGTTGGTTATTTGTAATGATGTCATGCATGATTTTTCTGACACAGATAAAAATGTCAACATGGGTAGCCATCCGGCATTTCATAAAGTCCTTCAAAACAGTGTGCCAGATCAGTTTAATAAGGTTAGTACGTACACCGTGAACTAAAATACTTACATTTTGTGTTAATGTTAGTTTAACAATCTTATGTAATGTAATCATCTAGTATGTGTAAGTGAGGATAGGAGCAGGCTTCACACAATGTACAGTATACATTAATAAACTTTAAGAGTGCTGGCCTGGATGATTAGAATACGAACAAATAAAAAGAACAAATGCATAGTGCGTCCTCCATCCTCATTTTCATATTCTAATCATCTAGTACGGATAATTTCTTGCTTTATCCAAACAGTTGAGGACCGTTTACATGGGAAATAAATTCTTTGAGGAAGGCATGAAACTTGAAGCAATTGATCCTCTAAACCTTGGGAACATCTGTGTTGCGTCAGTCCGTAAGGTACGATACAGCCACTATTTATTTACATTTTTAAATGAAAATTGAACATTACCTTGTTGAAAGTAATTGCACTGATCTGGCTTATTTTATCACTTAGGTGTTGCTGGATGGATACATCATGGTAGGCATTGATGGTGTCGAGATCGCTGATGGTTCTGACTGGTTCTGCTACCATGCCAGCTCACATGCCATTTTACCTGTTGGATATTGCGAGAGCAACGACATATCTCTTACTCTACCTCCTGGTAATGTGCTCAACCGATTATATCAGTGGGCTTTTTGAAATTTGAAAAATCAATATTGAAGCTAAAGAGCCTTTATTTGCAATTTCATACAGTGTTTGTTGAGATTGTTTCCTTTCTCATCAGGTTATGATCATGCCACTTTCACATGGACAAAATATTTAGAAGAAACAGGAACTGTAGCTGCTCCACGAAGACTTTTCAACACGGTAAACCATTTATTTCGACAATTGAGTCGCATACAATGTGTTACTGCATCCGTGGGTTTAAATAGCTGCAGTCCGTAGCTTTTTTGGGTTAATAATTATCCAAAGTACATATTTAAGAAAATGCATAACCAGCTAGTGTTCAAAACTATTGGATTTCCGCATGAGATTGGAGCATGCCTTTGTGGCAATTACATCACATCTGTTCACATAAAGGAGTCTTGGCTAGTATAAGCTATATTGTATAGGATAAGTTACATGTAGTCATACAGTGCTGACGTTGTTAACATTAACAATTTGAAAACAAAGAATAATTTGCACGGTTTTGCGTGATATGATAACTTATAAGTGATTGTTAGATTTAATCGGCTTGATTTACTGTAATGTCAGAACCAGAACAAATGTGGATGTTTCCTACTAGTTTACATGACATTTTACGGTGAAATTTCTAATGTTGGTCATATTTCCAAAAAGAATAATTTGTGATTTTGAATGCCTGCATCCACATCGGTGCGGTGACTGACAGCCTCACACTCTCCTCAAACATTGTATTCATCCGCGCTGTGCCGTGTCGAGGGTGTTGAAAGGTGCCATCTGGAACTAAAAATCAAAAAATATTCCATATTCCATAACAGATGGGGGCAGTATACCTCCAGAAAATGTGTTGTGCCGCTGCCGCACGCACTCACGTCTTCAAACAACACAAACGAGCGCTGTTTTGCTCTCTTTCTCCGCATATTATTCAAATCATTTGACACGATAGTAAAAGGTCGGAAGACCGCAGTTTCACGTGGAGCATTTGGAGATTTTTAGAGATCAGAGACTAAATGAACAACATCTCAACACTAAATGATGAAGAATGACTCATAGACGCCTGTCTCAAAAACAAGCTGTTGCATTTCGACGATATGGGAAAATAAAAGCCTGCAGGCTATTATTTTAAGTTTACGGTATTCGTTTTGTTCATATTACACTTTTATTGTTAGTTTGAATTAATTTGACTGACAGCATTCGCTGCTGCCAGCTCTCACGAATTCACCGTGAGACACATGCAATTAACACTTAGCAAGCAGGTTAGTTAAGCTCTCAGATTCTGTCAATTTTATTATGCAATTCAAACAATAAATACCGTTTTGGCGCTTGTACATGTTACACCACAGATCCCTAGCGCACGTGAACCGATCATCTCTACTAGCTAATGGAAAAAGAACCCGAACACTGTTGAAAGATACAGTATGCTACAACTTACCAAAATGTATTCCTCATGTATAATGTCAACCAATCATTTTTGAACTCTTCCCTGAACTGAAATGTAGTAATGGGCTGTATTTCCACACGACTGACATCAGGTTTAAGTACACACACAAGCCAGCGCGACTCGCTCGTGTAGTGCAGTTTGGCTGGTGGTAACGTTGCCCGGCCGCATACCGCCTCCCATGGCCGGAACTGGTATTACGACACCTGCCGGGCCGGGGCTAGTAATTTAGCATGCTAATTTAGGTTTATATCTTGGCAGCACTATAACTTGTCAGTTTTTTAATTACATCATTGCACTTATTTCTTCTCATTCTTTTGATGCGTGTAGCTCATTTTTGGGATATTTTTACCTCAATTATTACATATGGCACCTTTAAGACAAAGAGGAAAATTGCAGACTGCAGCTTTAATGCGTTTTAAGCTATTTTGTGCTCCCTCCCTTATGTCTTTCCCAGGATGATGTAGGCCACGGCTTTACCTCGGGTATGAAGCTGGAGGCAGTGGACCTCATGGAGCCCCGGCTGGTGTGTGTGGCCACTGTTAGGCGCTGCGTAGGCCGGCTTCTCCTTCTCCACTTTGATGGCTGGGGGCCTGAGTTTGATCAGTGGGTAGACTGTCAGTCCCCTGAAATTTATCCTGTTGGCTGGTGTGAAATCACTGGCTACCAGCTGCAGCCACCCATCGGACCAGGTAGATTATTGTAATTTTGACAATATTCATAAACAAAATGCGCACTCCAAAATTTGGTTTTCATGTTATATTGTGCTCTTTGTGTAGAACCTCAGGGCCAGGAACCCTCGAACACAAGCAAAAAGGGAAAACCTTTTATGGGGAAAAGGAGTATGTTTTACTTCAATTTATTCTTAGTTTCTTCTTTAAAGAATAAATATTAAATATTTAATTTTAAATGATAAACAAAGCACATGATGGTTACTGTCGTTAAATTTCCTTTGAATAGATGTGCTTTTTATTATCTTTCCCTCATTCTCTTACTATTCTGTATTTATTACTGTAGAACGAAGATTTGTAAAGAAAAACACAAGTAAATGCACATCTAAAACCCAGCCCACTCAGCATAATGAGAATCCAGTGATGAATCGACCACCGGGGGCACCAAACGTCTCAAATCAAGAACAAGAGGCAGGCAAATCCTCCATCGCGGCCCCCATCTTACAAATAAAGGCTGAACCTGAGGACGAAAGTATGTAGCATTTATTTCCAATATAAAATGCATTTATTTTTTCAAATGTAGTTCTTACATGGCTTCCCCGTCTCTCTCATACACAATTATTGCAGTAAAAGTGAAGGTGGAGGAAATGGAAATCCCCATATTATCCAGTGTACAAAGCAAAGAATGCGCCGACCCAGCGGCCATAACAATCTTCAAACAGGAAAACGTCTCTGTTTAGCCCACCACCTGTAGTTCTCAGTGATCACTACTTTTTACATTTTTTTTTTTTTTTTAAATAACACTGGTAGTTATTTAATTAACCAAGCTGTTAGTGTAAAACCTTTTAAGACATTGTTATTTTTATACAGTACACATTTTTTGCATTTTGCATCTTGTATTAGTTAT
Source organism: Pimephales promelas (assembly GCF_016745375.1). Next base: position 9,026,340 of record NW_024121432.1, read on the forward strand.
GTTAAGACATTTTCTGAATTTTTCATTGCATAATTGGAAGAGACTGAATTAAAATGACAAATTTAAATTCGTTCTATATTTGATCATTAAGGTCCTTGCACACTGAGTCTGAAATTCTCGATCAAACGCTTGCCTTGCTCTGTTCTGTGGTGCACGTTCGTGACTCTCCTGTTCGAACTCGTTCAACAAAATGAACAAATCTTTTTCCGAATCAATTTGTTCGTTTCTTTCGCCAAATGAACCAAATGACTCGGAAAAGATTTTTTCATTTTGATGAACGAGTTCGAACAGGAGTGCGTTACAGAACAGAGCAAGGCGAGCGTTTGAGCTTATAAAACTTAAACTTTGTTATTTATTTATAAAACTAGTGATCGTTTCGCTTGATAAGACCCTTATTCATTGTCTGTTTAAAGCCCTTTGAACAAGTTTGCAGTTTGTACTTAAAGTTTCTTTTGGAACTTGAACCGTCTGGTTCCCACTAAAGTCCATTATATGGAGAAAAATCAATTAATTTCATCAATCAACTTAATTTTTTTTTCGACTGAAGAAAGAAAGACATGGACATCTTGGATGACATGGGGGTGAGTAAATTATCAGCAAAAGTTTTTTCAAAAGTGAACTACTCCTTTAAGTTTACCAAGTGACGAGAATACTTTTTTTTGTTTATAGATTGTCAAAGATTGTTCTTTTTGAAGTATATTCTTAAAGAGAAGTGCATTTAAGGTTTGACTCTTTACATGCTGAGTACTTGTTTCGCCAAATAGCAACCGCCAGCAAAGAGGCAGAAAATAACAAGCTCTCTTTTGTAGTCATGACTGTGCTTTCATTATTCAAATCCTCCTCATCTTCCAGCTCCAAAAAGAGACATTTGGCACATGGCTCTTGGAAAACAATGAGCAGAATGTCAGGACAGGCTTCTTCCAGTTACTTGCATTGTTCTAGCCAGCTGACTTGTATTCCCTTCACCTCATTATCGGACAGCAGCACCCTCAGGTTAGGTGTCTTAATCAAAACACTCCACTAATGCAATGAAATCGAGGATAATCTAAAAACGCCTATTTTCGACTCTGGTATAAAGAATAGCCTGTGGACATGTTACGGCACGGCAGTGATAAAAGCAAATGAGAAAGGCAGTGGGCGCCTGTTTTTGGGTCCAGCTTTCATTGGCCTACTCTGTTTTTGTTTTGTAAATGTTTCACTGCAAATGGCCCCTTGCAGGAAAAATACCAAATTTATCATAATCACATAAGTTCATGGAGATGGAAAAAAATGAATTACAGATCCTCTGCCTTGAAGTAGGGTTTCCTCGCTTATTGGGCAGAGCACCTGCTGTCCTCTTGTAATGGCTTTTGAGAGAAGATGCACAGTTTTCTGTATTGGATATGGCCTATCGTAGATCTGTGGACGGGCACACATATTAAGTAGACGGGGTAAGGTATCCGTTCTTGTGGTTAAACTTAGGATCCAGCTTATCTGACTACTGTTACATTAGGTGAATAAGGATTCTTATTTTATTCCAATTTCAGCATTCCATCATCCCAGGGATTTTATATTCCATGATTGTTTAGTTCTCTTTTGTCCTCTCACGCTGTCAGGACACCGTGATAAATGGTAGGTAGGAATTAACTGGGAAAGATGGAGGAATCCGTTCTCATTTCCACCGTTGAGTTGCTAATCCCCAGCTGACATGCTCTGTGGACGTCTGCTCTGCAACGATTCTTCCTTTAGAGTGTCAGAAATCCTATTTCACACAGTCTTACTATACTTCATTATGTATGACATGCCTGAGAGATAAAAATGGACGGCGTGCAGCCATTCAGGCATTCTGTCTCTTTTGTAAAACATCACTGAGGCAAAACAAGAAATTGCCAATATTGTTGAGAATATAACAAATAGTGAGAGGGATATTTGCTTTATAGATTCAAAACTCCTATTAGGTCACCTCGTGAAGAACAAATGCGATTTATTAGAACTGAAACGATGGTCTTAGTAACATGAAGAGGTGAAAAGGAACATCTTACTTTTAGTGGTTAGGCGAACGCAATGAAAACTTGCCTGTTTTTCTTTAACCTCACTCACGGTTTCTCAGCAGCAAATTTTATTTAGTTTTGATGAAAAGGAGCTGCAGGGTATTCCAGTCTGACTCATCATTGCTGTTCTGGTAAATAAGGACATCCTCAGAGGAAATCAACACTTTCTGGATTCTCTTTGATCTATTTCAGTGCTGGGGCAAGTGTGGGAGAGTATGTCTGCTAGAAAGCTGCTATCACACCGCTGTCATTGCGTTTACTGATAAACATTCATTTAATAATCCAGTTACATTCTATAAATTGATCCGATTTCAGCTTTTTATTGTAGAGACTGCTTTATTGTGGAAAACTGCTGGACAGCTAGAGCCATAGCTCCTCACCAGCTGAGCCCTTAAAGGGATATTTCAACACATTTAGAAGAAAAAAAGGTTCTCACTAATGTGAAAAGTCGTATTCTCTTTTTTTATATCCCACAATTCTGACTTTTTTCCCCCTCAGAATTGTGATGTGAACTGGCAATTGCGAGTAGCCTGGCAAGCCAGACCTACATCAAGATGTTAGGTCTGGGAACTCGCAATTGGAATACCTCAGTCCGAGGGGCGGGATAAATGGTCGTCTTTCAATGTCCCTCTGCACGCAATAGGTTAGCGCTACAACCAACCAGTGCAATGAACGGTTGTGGCAAGTCCCCATGCGTTCTCCCACCAGAGGAACTAGTTGATATTAAACTTTTTCCATATCCGGTCATCAAAATTCAAACACATCTTCCTTTTTTCATGAATGACTTAAGTGACGTTCTCTTAACTGCAAGTCGTCCAGAGTCGCGGCCAAAGCCGATTCGAAAGACCGCTGTTCGCCAGCAGCATTGTTTGTTTTCAAGTAGCAGGGAAATCACCTATGGAAATCACAGCGCAGAACCATCACAACTCTGCCGTCATTGTGTTAAGCCCATCCACCAACTCTATATACAATGTGATTAAAGGATTAGTTCACTTTTGAAAAAACTTTTGCTGATAATTTACTCACCCCCATGTCATCCAAGATGTCCATGTCTTTCTTTCCTCAGTCGAAAAGAAATTAAGGTTTTTGATGAAAACATTCCAGGATTTTTCTCCATATAATGGACTTCAATGGGAACCGGATGGTTCAGGTCCAAAAGATAGTGTTAATAACAGTGTGTTAATAGTGTTAATTCTATGAGGCGCGTTTGCAACGTCACGTATTACGTAATTACGTTCAAAAGGTCACGGGCGACGTAGCCAGAAGTACAGAGTCAGAGTGTTTACAAGTACGCATAGGTTGAACGTGAAAACTAACTCAAACACCGTTTACAAAAAAGGAATTAAAGGGTAAAACAGCGATGTCGGACGATTTTGATTCTGTACTTCCGGCTACGTCCCCCGTGACCTTTTGAACGTAATTACGTAATACGTGACGTTACAAATGCGCCTCAGAGAATAGAGCAAGGCTAGCATTTGTCCTTAGAAAAGTTACATTTTTGGAATAAGTTTTGAAATAACCGATCGTTTCGCATGATAAGACCCTTATTCATCGTCTGGTGTCGTTTAAAGACATTTGAAGCTGCATCTGAAACAGTTATTAACCGTCTTTTGATACTTGAACCATCCGGTTCCCATTGAAGTCCATTATATGGAGAAAAATCCTGGAATGTTTTCATCAAAAACCTAAATTTCTTTTCGACTGAGGAAAGAAAGACATGGACATCTTGGATGACATGGGGGTAAGTAAATTATCAGCAAAAGTTTTTTTCAAAAGTGAACTAATCCTTTAACCTGACCAGAGTTTGGTTTTTCTACTTTGAAAGCCAACGGAGAGTTGCTAGACCACAATGGCGGCAAAATAATTTTTGCTGCCGCTAGGGTGCGTCTAGATTTCTAGGCTAAATTGTTTCTGCCTTAAATCAATACATTGTTAAATGAATACATTATTGGTTAACTGTGATTTTGCATATTTCTGAAATGCAAAACTTGGACAATCACCTCTAATTACATCACTCTAAATTGGAATGTAGACAAACAATTTCTGTAAAGCTGCTTTGAAACATGTATTGTGAAAAGCGCTATACAAATAAATTTGAATTGAATTAAAATCAAATAAAGTGCAAAGATAAAAAGAGCTGTTAACATCAGTTAACATTCACTGTTAACTGATCGAAAAGATCGAAAAGCATGGAGCATGATGATCCATAAAGTGACCAAAAGTCGACTTCGACTGAACGTTTAAATCACACATATATATGCCTCATTAGAGGCTGTTTCAATGTGCCGCTGATCTATAATGGAACAGTGTGCTGACATTTCAGGAGTGGTTGAATGTGGCATCTACACATACTAAGGTTTTTGTTCCATTAGTTGAGCCATGAAGTGGACCACTCAAATAAACAAATCAATATTTTAAAAGCGCCACAGTGATAAGACTCATCTGGAAGTCAAACTACAAATGGCGTTCTTGTCTCTGCACATTAAATAGGAGAGAATCGAGCTATAAGTGAAGCATTTTGAGTTTAAATTAGTCATCAGAGCTGCTACAGAGGGACCCGGTTTGTCATTGCCATGCATAGTAGCTGTATAAACACCAACAGCCAGCCAATTGCTGCATTCACTGAATGTGCTTTATAATTTAAGCTGATTGTCTAATATGCATGTAGTTGTGCACTTTCACACCCATGTCCACCTGGATGGTTAAGGAGCAGCTCAGGCCTTCTCTGATACGTTTATTTACCATTATACTCATGCTGGCACAACCATCTGTCGGCTAATGCTGCAACATGGAGCTGTAGTTTGAGTTGCTCTTTGGAATATTAAAAGCCTTTACCGCCCCTCTGAGTAATGACTGTCATCATCATTGGCTTTAGAAATTTATTTGGGTAATGAAAAAATCAAGCCACTATATAGCATTTCGTTCAAAAAAGAACGGAAACAATTCACCTTTATTATTTTGACTGTCTTGACAGTTCGCATTTCAGAAGATGTAAATATAAGGGCAATTCTGTCGGCAATTTAAAAATCCAGCCATTGAAATGGAATTTCAGAGACAGTATGCAACATTTTGTAAGTGTATCTGCAAATTTGTTTTGATCTTATAAATATTCAATGCTGGATTTTTGTGTGTGTCCGTTTTAACAAATTAGACTAGTTAAGTTCAGCTTGTTCATAATGCATATTTTTCAGTGCACTTTGTGACAAAATATATCCTTGTGTCACAGCTTGCTTTTTGTATCTACATATCTTCCATATACATCTACAAATCACGAAATAAATGACTTGGCCACTAATATTTCCTGTTAATTGCGATTCACATTTAAAAGTGCACCTGCAGTGTAGTGTGCTGTAATTTCTGGAGGCATCCTTTATGAATAATGCAAAACAGTTTCCCCCCTCCCTGTGCAATTTATGGTGTATTTGCATAGTCCCTTAAGACTCCTGCAAGATTTCACACGAAGATGCTGTGCCACAGCTAATACATTACTTAATAGCCACAAGTATGTCAGACTGGCAGTTTTATAGATTTATATTAGAAAGCCACAGTCACCCGTGGGCTCTTTTTGTGGATTACACCAGATAGCAAAACCGAAACCAGGGTGCTGTGCTGAAGCTTTGGTGTTTGTGGATTTATTTATCTTCTAAGGTTCTGTCCTGCCCCTCTTTCCTCCTACATTGCTTTATGTACATAATCAATTATTTATTAGCATGCAGTGTTCTCCAGCACTACTTCATGTTATGCTGAATTGAGGGCATGAATGCTTGAAAAGCTGCAGCGCTGTCATTCATAAAGAACAATAAGCACATTTAATACTGTGGACTGTTAGAAAACACACTTTTCACGTGGTCACTATAGCACAATTTGTACACTAGCAATGTGCAACAGTGGGTATACATTCATTACATGATATGTTTTTTGAAGGTCATGATCACTTCTACCACCATTTTTTATTTAATAGAATTGTTTAGAGGAGATGTTGTGGTGAAATTTGATTTTTTTAGAAGAAAATGAGCAACTCCTTTTTCTCACTAAGGCTAATGTCATTGCTAGCATTTTAGCATTATACCTAACCCAGTTCAGTGAAAATGAATATAGCTCCAGGGCGAGTTTTCCGCTACACTGCTTTGGGGGAAAAAAATCATTGGCAAGCAGGGTGGGGCCGACAGCCATGGGAACGGAGCAAGGCCTCTGGCTAGCATGAGTGATAAGAGTCACCTGCACACCACACATGGTCTCGAGTCCCACGGAGAAGCTTCGGAAGGATATAGGAGGAGTGGTGACGGTAAAGGACAAGAGAGGACCAGGCCTGGTTTTACTTTATGTAAATTTTACATTGATTGTTTTTTACCGGTTCCCGCCTCCTCCTTCCCTCAACAAAAACCTTGTTACATGGTACCGAAACCTGGGATAAGGAGGGTTGTGCTGTCAAAGAGTCTTCGCCGCTGTGGGAAAGCCGTGGTGCCATCAAACATGGATTGAGCAGACTCCGACGCCAAGGACGCTCGAGTTGGTGGGCTGGAGTGATTTTATCGTTTAAAGTATTTATACTAGTTAGTTATTGCTTTATTTTTGTATTGCTTTATCCCTAAAACCGTATTCTGGACAAAGGTGGGCAAAATAGTTTTGATTTATTTTTAAAAAAATACTTCCCTTGATATCATCTGAGCCGTACAAGACTTGGCTACTTTCCCTAAGTTTGCCTCCTGAACACACACAATTTTTTTTTGACTCAATTCTACAATGTTAAGTGGGTGAACAAAAAACTCCTTAATCTTGTATTTGGGTCAAAAATGGTCACCCATAGAAATGAATGGGAAAAACTGTAATTTAGAGCATTCTAAAATAACCCAAAATAAGACACCAGGTGACAGCAAAGTCACTTCATCTTTAGCTTTTAGCTCTAAGAACTTATTGGAATGATATTTGGATGTAGTTAAAAAAAATAAAACATAAAAATAAGCATAATTTACATAGAAAATGCGGTACTTTTTGAAGTAAATAAATTCAAAAATACCCCCAAAATAAAAAAAACACCATAAATGGATAGACAAAACTTTATCGAAGACAGTGATATAACATTTAATAAAAAACAGCATTCTGTGTTGTAAATGAGGTTGTAAACATTTCTCAAATATTCCTTTGTCCTGCTAGGGCTTCTCCTGAGATCCAGAATTTTTTTTCATGTCATCACATTGTTTAGAGCATAAGAAACAAATGGTTAAAAAAAAAACGTTTTTGAAAAATTATATTTTATACATATGTTATATGTCCTCTGTAGTGGACACTGGGACTCAGTTGTTAAAACAATTAAATGACATACCATTTTATGTGTAGACAAAAACAATGGGATTTTTTTTCAATCACAACTACATTTTGGGGCTTCAGGATTTTTTTTAAATTTGTATAAAGATGATTCTCTACTATGTTATGAACTATGTTGAACTATGAACTATGAAAGATATAACTGAATTAATTGATAGTATATACACCATTTTAGTTTATGCAATATGTGGGTAATATTGGCATAAATTAATATTCCCATTCAATGCGATGAATCTAAGCAGCATTTTAATAATAATATCTAATATGTCAATAGAATATTGATGTATAATTTATTTACATATTCACTTGTTGTGTCTCCCAGAATGCAAACATGATTTATGTCCTGATGTCCTCTACAGTGGACATGTATGAAATCAATGCCCTGTTCTGTAACAGAAAGACATTTCGTTCATTTGAAACCCCATAACATTTTCCTGAGATGTTGGTTGATGAAATACAATTTGAAAAGTAGTTAGATTTAAATTATAATTACAATATATTATCATATTTCCATAAGAGTGCTACATTTGATCACTTAATTAATGTTAGACATTTTTAAAGACCAAGTAGGAGTTGTTTTCATGGTGAAACTTTCAAACATTTGGTATCTCTGTATTGCCCTGAATGTGCTCTTTACAGGACATCCAGGAAAAAAAGTGACATGCATAGTGCCAGAGAAATACACTAAAATATAATGTCCACTACAGTGAGCAAAAGTCTATTCCCAGGAGGATAGTATGGCATTTTATGTATCCTACTCTGTTGTATCAAATGCACCGTTACCAAGGCCACACTATAAAAGACTTGTGTCTTGCGGCTGATGGAAAATTAAAACTGTCCTTCTCATAAGAGCACAATCATTTATAAGAATATGTAGCATGACCACCCAGCAGATACCTTTAGCCAGTGTGAACGCATGCAGAACAATTCAGTTTTAAAGAGCAGTCACTGGAGTTGTGATCGAGACAACAACTGACTGTGATGTACGAGCAGCCCAAATAGAAAAACATCCAGCTTATGAAGCCTGAGGCTGAATGGAGCAATATTTCAATATTTAATAGCGGCCTGTCTCAGTCCCTTACTGCTTCACGCATGCATCTTGTCTCTCTCCTTGTGTGTGGAGTCACAGTTTTGATTAATAATCTGAGCGCAAGTGAAAGCAATATTACACTTGATTTCCATTAAATATGCAGCACTTAGGCTATTTTCCTGCCAGTAGAGAATAATACAGGAAGTGCTATTTGATATTTTAATTGAAAGCAGTGACTTTGAATCATTTGAGTTTATCATTTATGATTTGGACCAGCATTTTATGTATTAAATGACATTTTTAATGTGATGCTTTGCACGGTTTGAAATCTATTTATTAATCTTCTACAATGGGAATTGTGTTCTTTAATGTACAGCACAAGACAGACTTCTTCATGTTGTAGACAATTAAATGAACTAAATTAGCTCAGGGAATTGTTTTCTCTGAACCATTTGAGTTCTGTCAATAATGGGTATTCTATTTTATTAAATGCACAATACTCAACTAGGGCTTTTCCCAGCAACCTGGGATTCCACCGATGGGCATTCCCTGCTCTCAGGCTGATGAGCATCAGTTGTAGAGCTTTTCCTTGTCAGTTTGTCAGCTGAAAACCTTAAAATATACATGACCCAGGAGTCTGGCTTCAGCCAGGTCAGCAAATCTACATGCTTAGAGGGGTATTCTCTCACACACTTGAACATACTAACCAAAGTTATGTCAGAAACAAGATGGTACAACAGGGCTATATGCACACCCTAAGAAAAATTAGCTTTTCATAATGTATACTTTCATTTAATGAATAAGAATGAATTTTTGTTAATAAATACACTCAATAAAATATGTTTGTTTAAAAAAAAATACAGAAAAAATATTATTTAAAAAGATTCTGAAAAGCATGGAATGAGATCCCACAATAATTTAATCTAGTTTTAAGTAGCTATAAACAATGAATATTATATTTAATTATATAATATGATTAATATATTTTTTTAGAATGTGAATGTTTTATTATAAAGGTGATTTTCTCTGACTGCACGCATGTCAGGCACGTGTTCAAAGCTGAGGGTGTCAGATTGTCACGCTGATACGTAGTACTTCCGGATTCTGTGATCTTTGTGCACTGCCACTTCCGTTGAATCACCGAGCTCGCTGGCGAACTGATGAAGGACTACACTAAGTTTATTTATACGGCATCCCTGGTAAATTCGTCTGATTCACTAAAGTGCCGGCTGCAAACAAACGCGCTACCTTGTTTTATTTTAAAGTTTTAATCCACTTCTTCCTTATTCTCAATTCAGTCGGGAATCCATGAAAACTTAAGTAGAGTTGGCGTTGTTGGTTAGATTTACAAAGTGGAACAGAGCAGTGACATAAATAGCATTCGTCTCAGGCATTGTTGAACTGCGTCAGAAGTGGACATGCACAAAGTTGACAAATCCCGCCCATGAAACCCGGAAGCGTGGTAATCACCAAGTTTTTTTTTTTTTTTTTTTATTAAGTTTTCAAAAGTCCAGTCAGAAGCTGAAACCATAAACAGCTGACGAATCAGTGGAGCAGGTGGGCGAGCCGAGATTACGATGTTGTTGTTGTGTATCGCTGGAAGAGGTAAGGAAGTGGTCTCTAATCTTGTGTTTTCATCTCTCACATACTAATCCAAGATATTTACGTCGAATTACGTGCGATCCAGCTTTATTTCTGTAATTTTATTTACAAAACTATGTCATCATGAGAGCGAAGGTATGTTCAACTTTCATGCATTGGTTAAATGGTGTTTGTCATTAGTCTTGAAAGCAACTATCATGCTATAAATAATGAATGCTGTACTACACTATTTATTTCTTATAGTTTACACGATAACTATTATTTGTTTTTTTTAAATGAGTGTTTTGCTTAGATGTCCTTTTATTTTATTTATTTTACTTTATTTTTTGAGCGTGTAATAGCCACATCATGCAGTTGTGTTTGGGCCTTCTCTGCTAGCCTGCTAAGGTGGTTGTTTCTCAGATATCTCGCAGGACCACGTTGAATTTGCAGCTGCCGCATGTTGGTTTTATTGATTGCTTATTCATTGTTAAAAATGGCACTCTATTAGGAACTAAGTCATATTTTTTTGTCATTGTTTCTTGCATTTATTTTTTCCGAACCACCTCGCTGCATGGCGATTTGGTGAAAATAGCCATTATGCTAGTTGCTAATGCACGTGCAGTTTTTCTCCAAAATGCTTTGTCTGAATTACCTAATGAATTCAAATGTATTAATCATTGAGCGTCCTTTTAGTGGCGAAAGAAGCACAGGTGAGTTTAATCAAATAAGCTCATTTTGTCCCTTTATTGGAATAAGCATGAAATAATGTTCCACGTTTGTTTGGTTTTTAAATTGAAGCGTAAAAGGCGAAAGATGAGGCAGAGGTCCAAGTAAAGCGGTCGCTGTGTGCTGAAGCTAGGAGTGGTGTTCCTCCACTTCAATCTCCTCAGCACGTGTCTGTTGGATGCCCAACTGAAGCTTCGCACAAGCACCATCTATGAGGCCTGCTTTTATCTCTGACTCTGAATGAGGATTTGGTTTTCTATCACCTGGGGCTCGTTCTTCGTACGTCGCTAACTCAGTTAGCTGGATTTGATTGTTGGCGATTTGGCATGATCTTGGATCGTTTGGTTCTTCGACGCTCATCCTGGACTTGCTGGCATAGCAACAAGTCCGTCAGCTTGAACCTGCTCGCGAGCAGGCTTATTTCATGTAAACAGGATTAGATCGCGGCTGATACGGGAAGTCCTTCAGCGCAGCGCGATAGTGTAGCTTAATTTCTGAGATTTATTTTTGTTTTCTCGTGAAACGATTGTCGTGAAACGATCGTCGTGAGGGTGTCGTTTAAATACATTATTATTTTGTTGGAAATGCACATTAATGTTTGATTCGATGTCGGGCTTCAACAACAGTACAAAATGTTTGCATTGCCCTAAAATTATTTGCGAGTGGCTTCCTTTACACTATTGGAGATGCGGAGAACTTGATAAGCTTTCTGTTGTGCCATTCACAAAGTAGTGCTCTTAGTTGGTTTTTTTTTTTTTTTGCCACAATGACATGAGCTTTGGCCAACTAAAGGGAAGATTTCAGGGTCTAAAAAGCCTGAGGGTTGCACCTGACAGGGCCTGTGACATTGCATGTGCCATATTACACAACACTGCCAACATCAGAAAAAGGAAAGAAAAAAAAAGTTTAATTAAGCCTAAAATAAAAGACAAGACAAATTTGCAAAACTCTATTTGCTTAGAGTTTTATTTCAATTGTTCTTTGTAAAGAAAAGCCAGTTATTCAGTCATCTTTTTAAAAGATATTATGCAAGGTCAGCAATAGTAGGCTACTCTGTGTGATTTTACTCTGAAGTTTATTTTGAAGCAACTCTATTTCTAGTGCAATTTTTTCTTAGTCAAGTTCTGTTTCTACCCCTGATTTTTGTTTTTTCAAAAAAAATACTCTATTTTCTGTTGAAGACTCATATAGGGAACGAATTTAACCCTGTGTCGTTTGTGTCACACATGCCTCATGCAACAAATAAAAAGCAAAAGTTGTCTCTACACTGCCCACCCCTGTATCACTGCTGTGTGCAGACTCTTCTGTTGGCCTTTCTGTACATGTGGACTCCTGTCAGAAATAATAGGCATAGGCACAATTAAAATTAAAGTACTTCCTCCAAAGGACAGTCATCTGAGAAGTTTTCTTCACTCTCCAGTGCAATGTGATTGATAACTCATGGCAAAATATTTTTACATTAACATAAGTTTATCAGTTTTTACTTTCAAAAGACAAAGCAATTTATCATTACTCAAGATTTAACAGTTGAAATGACTAAACCAGCCAATTTGGATTATAGGTCTACTTCATTTAATGCAGCAACAAATTATTTCATAGTGTACAAAGATAATTTAAATCTCATTTCCCAGTGATGAAGGTGTTGCTGCTACTGGTCCCTGATGTGGGTCTGGAAGAGCTGAACCCAGGGATGCCCTTCACAACAGGGCAATTCACATTCAACCCAAGGGTCAGCTCTTCTGCCAGGGTCAGGAGCATCATTATTATTTTTTTCTCAGCCTTTTTCCTGGTTGCTTTTATAAACAGACAATCATTTATTTAACAGTGCCTTTTTAAAAGAGACTAGTAGGCCTATAAGGCCTAAAATTACCATTAAGTAGAATATTTTTGTACTTCACTTTGAGCATGTCCATTATTATAGTGCGGTGACTCGACATTACAATGAACAAAGTAATTATGAAATTATGAAAATAAAAATAAAATAATAATAAGTTATTAAAACATCTAATATGGTCACCACAAACGCATTTAATTTGTCTTCTAGTTTTGCCAGCACTCTCTCCTGGCTTTTGCACACTTTGAGGTGTTCCCTGGCGTTTTAATTAAAGACTGAATTTCGCGCATAACCTTGCATTAAAAGCGCTTGCTCTGCTTGGGAGAAAAACTGGGCGTGTTCTTTGGCCATGCTGAACAGCCAATAGCAGCGCTGCTGATCACTGGTTCTGCTATCGATACATGTCCCCTTTTAAACCAACGCGAGAACGCGCAGTTATCTCAGATAACTCAATCCAGCGATACTAATCATAAACAACAGGTGTGTTCGAAGAACCCAATTAGCCGGATCATGATTAGCACGATGATCTCATCTTAGATCTCTCATTTGATCTCGGATGTTTTAAGCAATGTACGAAGAACGAGCCCCTGGTCTTGATGACCATGTGAACTGTTTTGGACATTCCTCAGCCCTGTCAGCTCAGTGTTTTTGTTAATGTCTTCAATAAATCTTTTTGGTTAAATCACTTTTTTTGTGTTTTATTAATGATGTGAATTTATTTTGTTAATTTTATGAATTGAGATGAGTCTAACGTCACCTTCACACTGGCTGTGGAATTCAGCTCCAATACGGCTTCGAAATGACCGGACAGAGCCGTCGCAAGGGCTGTGCGAACTGTGCAACCGCACAGGGCCTTGTGCCACTAGGGGGCCTCGCAATCCATCCAGCTGATATCAACTGCCAATGTGAATGTGGCGTAAGGTTGTATTTGCAGTAGTGTGGATGTGTAAAATTTGTTCATTGCTATTTGCTCCTGTTTTCCCCATCTGCCATGCGAAGTTAATCTTTAAGAGTGCAAAAATTAAAAATGAGTTGGTTTTCTGACACAACTGCCACTTACAGGCATATTGTGTTCAAGGTCTCCTATATCGCTTTAGAATATTGATTCAAAGCAGCTTTACAGTTCATTTTTGTCTGAAAAGGGTGTCCGCTGAAGTCAGTTCTATAGATCAATTAATTTAATCTAAAAAGTAGTTCTACTTAAAACGGTGTTCAGAACTTATTTAATAGTTTCAGATTAGTCAAGTTAATAATGTTGATTAAGATCAATCCATAATAAGTTATATTTTTAACAGTTATAATGTTTTTCTTAAAAGGGGTATCTTTTAATCATTGAATAAACCACTGAGCCTCCCTACTGGGACACTTGTTAGGTTGAGAACCACTGGTATAGTGCCTGCAGTGGTTGCTGTATTAGATCTAGACATTACCTCTGATCTCTGGACAGAGTAATTGTACAAAGCTTATGATTGAATAGAGAATGCCATTGATTTATGACACTTGTAATAGTAGGCTACAGATTATAAAAGTCGGTGATGTGTTTATGTTGCTACATAACAAACTGAAACTCGGAGACTACAGTTTGCAATGCATTCAGTGTTTTGATTGTTATGCACTGCAGCTTTGCTGCTAGAATATAATTTTGTCAATTTTAAAAAAATGATTAAAATTTGCATTACACAATTTAAAAAAGTACATTTTCTGCTAAGTGTGCCGCGTACAAAAGCACACCGCATTGGTTGTCGCATGGTGAGAGGCGTGTAATGGTCAGTGACAAGTGATTGGCAGTGAGAGTGACGAGAGATGGAAGATTTGCGAATATATTTATATTTTGTGGGCGTTTTAGATTTATATATGGCATCTAGAGAAGGAAAATCAGCAATAAAAGGTGTTATGTTACGTTGAAGCGATATTAGAAGAGCTTGAACGAGAAAGTGTGCGAAGCATCGTGCAGCGACTAACGACTCTGAAGTAGTGGCCTCTTTCATCTCTGAATGAGGATTTGGTTTTCCCTCATCTGGTTCTGCAGAATTACATTTTGCCTCCCTTAGTTTGGTTGCATTTAAATAACTCTTGCTCTTTTTTTTCTTTTCTGGTGGATACTGCCACGGCTATGACTTGAACGCAAATAGAGACTCTTCTCTGCTCCTTAAATAAAACAAATATTCATTTACTTCATTCACAAGTTATGAGGTTTTACTGACAGTAAAACTTCATTTGTTGAATATTTGCAAAAGCCACAGGCAGACGTAAAGGTATAAATAGTAGGCTAATGTAGGCAAAAAATAATTATTGATTAAAAAAGAATAAATATGGACACTGGACATGACTTTAAAGACTTTTCACCCCCACTGTATTAAACTGAAATGATTAGAAGCAGTAATTTTATCACAATTTAGAAATGCCTAGAAATAACGAACCTTAATGTGTTATGTTTTATGCGACTAAAGTTCCATTTCTCTGAAATATGAAGCACCAGCATCATTTGATGTGACCTTGATGCACAGCTGTCACTGCAGACACTGCCAGACCTGTGCTCCAGGCATCTGTCACACTCTGTTGCTGTATGGATGACACAAGTGAAAGATTGTTTTCTATTCATTTAATCTTAGCCTACAGGCAACGTTCAAGAAGGTTGATCCCCACTAGAATTGAAGAGATCCGCCGTAAAAAAAAAAAGTATTCTGTATCCCTCAAAAATATGACTCAATTTTATAGTTTTGACAGTTTGTCAACAGTTTCTAAATATTTCAGAGATATTTTTCTTATTTTGGAAGCATACCATGAGGTGAGGATTAATATCTACAAATCTAAAAACTAATTTGAAGCACACATTTACACATGGAAGAGCAATTCAATTCAAATTTATTTGTATAGAAAGTGCATTTCAGCTTTACAGCTTTACAGAAAGTGCATTTCAGAAATATGCATAGAAAAAATACAGTTTGTTAATCATGTATTTATGGCATAACATATCGCCGATGTTGAGTCGTCTCTTCACAGGCATTTAGTCATCTCATCGCAGGTGTTTAGGCATATGAAGTCTCCGTGAGAGGCTGGATACAAACTGGAGCTGACAAACAGGGACTAGCGTCCCGAGATAACGTAGAAAAGCAGATGAGAAATAATTAGCATAGCTGCTGTTCATAATATTAATGCATTCGTTATGATTCAACAGTGGTATAAAAGATAAGCATTATGTGAATGCTTCGCTAAAAAGATGCGTCTTTAATCCAGTTTTAAACTGGGACGGCGAGTCTGAGCCTTGAAGGCTATCCCAGAGTTTAGGAGCTAAATGCGAGAACACCCTCCCTTTAATGGACTTAGATGTCCTAGGAATGACCAGATGCCTCTAATTTAGTGATCTTAAAGAATGCGATGGATTGTAGGGCGATAGAAGGTCCATTAAATACACAGGAGCTAAACAATTTAGGGCTTTATAGGTCAGTATTAAACTTTGAAACTTAATAGGTAACCAGTGTAGAGATGATAAAATTGTTTTATGATCATCTTGACCTTGTAAGAACTCTCGCATCTCTGTCCCGTGTCCGCGCTTGCTCTAGATTCCGGGAGATTTTAACTAATTAACGGCATAACTAGTCGAATATGAGCTCAGCAGGTAAATATATAGATAAACTCATCTTCCAGGCATTTGACTAACCAGGTTGACACTTCAGCGGGAGAAATCGGGGGTGTGGTGTGTGACCGTGTGAAACCAGTCAAATGAGAATTTTTTCAGCACATTCTTTCATGCATCCATAGAGGACAATAAATCATTAAAATGGTTGTGACATTAGAATAATCATCCTTTGCCTTCACTGTCAGGTTGTCTATATTTTTAATACCTCAATAAATCTCCTAATTCTTGAGATGAGATAAAAGATTTCCCGACAGAAAGACAAAACATCAATAGTGATAGATAGTGGTCTGAAGATTTAATGAATGTCTTCAAATAATGAAGCTGAGAGTTCTCCTAAATTACAGAGACTGTCAATAAACAGTGGATATTGCTTCATTTATAATAGTGCTCCCAGTCAGAAGAGTCAAGTCCAATATATTTGATATTGTTGGGAAAACATGGAGATGTTTTAAAAAGGTTTGTGTGTCAAAATGTTTCCAGTGGTGTGATTATGCATTCCGACAACGTCTGTACTTGACTTCATGCTGCTTCACGACGTTTTTCCATTATCGTGCAACCACCTCTCTAAAAGCACTCACTATACAAAGGGAGCTTGTATTGATGTTGTGGTTTGATAAATTGCTCGGCAGGAACTTTTGATTCTCTTGTAGCGGAAAGGAGAGAACACGAGTTCCACTATTACACAAAGAGAAAAACTGCGGTGAAGAAACGTTCCTAGGGGGCCCTGGCATTTGCTTTAGAACACTTGCTTTGGAGCTTGATTGTTATATATTATTCTTCTGTTGTACAGCATCTTACACAATGGTACCCCCTGGCAGTCCACAGAGTCAATTCAGGGCATTTCTGGGGGTGTAGTATTGAATAGCAAAGGAAGATGTATTGCCTAATGTCGGATTAAATGCTTGCCGGATTGGGTTTTCCTAAATGCAACCATCTTAGTTGTTTTCCACACAGTTATTCACCAGCACTCAAAAACGCATGTATATGCATGCACAAAATGTCCTGTTTATAAAAATTATTTTTTTTACTACAGATTAATATGAACACTTTATGACCTCTGCATTGAAGGGAGCACAGGTAGTGTCTCTATATTTTCAAAAAGAATCACTACTTTTTCGAAAAGAATCGCTACTTTTCAAAAAAGAATCGCTACTTTCAAAAAGAATCGCTACTTCTGGAAAAAAGTATCAATTCTTTTCAAAAAGTAACTCTTTTTCGTTTCTTTTTGAAAAATAAATTATATAGCTAGTTACACTAACTAATGTATATTTACGTTGTAACTAATCTACAATTACATCATAATTACACTGTAAAATGTGTACTTACATTTTAACAAATGTATAATTACATTTACAAATGCATAGTTACATTTTAACAAATATACAATTACATAACAATTACAATATTGTAAATATTGTAGGATAGATTTTACCTCTTGTTTTACAAAATGAACTCATAAAATGATTTTAGATATGTTTGTGACTCCATCACATTGACATTTGGTTATGCATGTTTTAACTGCACCGGTCCGGTGCTGATGTATAGTTTGGTGGCACTTGGGTAATTAAACACAGCTGCAGTAGTCGTGCTCCATTTCCACATAAACATCTTAACTGAACACATTTAGTTTAAATGAGCTGCTTTCAAATGTGTGAGTTACAAAAATGGGGCATGGCCACATTTTCCCCACAGTGCCTCCCTCATGGGAGCACCACTTGTGAAGCAACATACATGTGCTTTGCTTATCTGGCAGTTCCCAAGCTGATGGCTATAGAATAGCTTCTCTTTTGCTGATGGAACAAACTGGATTAGTTATGCCGCAGTCTCATGACTTTCCTCTCTGTAATATCTCCTCCAACACATGGCTTTCCTTCTAGAGGGAGACGGCATCTGAATAGTTTACACAATGTGTTTTATAGTCAGAGCCAATGGATGTGTGCATCTGTAAATGGCTGCTAAGTGCTCAAGCAACCATCCTGTTTGAATTCCTCTTGCGAAATAGATTCATATTTGTTCCTGAGATGAAGTGCATGCAGCAGGAGGTATTAGATGCATTATTTCTTGCATGCACTAATTTCCTGATTTACAGGATGATATGGGAGCGTAATGTGTGCAGGGATGATGGCCTGTTTATATTGCCATGCGTGCCATAATGCAAGACTGAATTGTCTCATAAAAGCATGCGCCTCTTCAGTTGATTTATACCTTCCCTTTAGAGAGAAAGCCATCAATACAATTAAGCCTGTGGTTTCATTAAGACGTGCTTTGCATTTCCATGCACAAGTATAAATTACTAATAGTAAAAAATGAATGATTAACTATTCATTGATTTTTGTGGTAATGCATATTAAGCTAATTTTTAATCAATAGTGAATAAAACGAGATTCACCGTACTTCCCATGCACGCACTTTTATTGTGTACATAAATTTAATAGCAGGGCACTGTACTGCATTTTAATTGCATACACCTTCCCTGTTGTTTCACTGCTGCTCCTGGCCTGTTAGAACATTGTTTTCCATAGTGCAACAATAATTCGAAAACAACAATAACCAAAGAGCCATTCTCCTATGAGTTTACTGAAACATTATTAGCAGTGGTTTCAAAGAGAGACCGGCCCAAACCAAACAATATAAATAATATAATAGTACAAGCTTCATAGACCATGTTACCAAATGTTTTGCTTGAAAAAATCACCCAAGTATTCGATGTAATAAAAATCACTGATTCTTTCTACTATTAAAAAGCTGTGAAATCCGATGGCAAAAAAATACCAACATAATGGCAAAAAGCACAATATATCTGTTTTCAGCATTTGTGCCCATGACATTCAGATATATTATCTTAATTAATGTACTGGTGAAAATGTCCGACACAGAAATGCTGGCAGCCTCAATGTACATTGTTTTCTTCTCCTGCAAACAAACAATTATCATTTTTCTGATCCCTGTGAGTGAACTGAATTCTGTGTGATATAACAAAATGTCTGGTGGTTACACAATGCATAATTTGTTTTGAATAGCCTCCAAAAGAAATACAGCTTATTCTGTTCAATAGGACACTATACAAACCCTGTAATTGTCAAAGCACCAATGCATAAATCACCCCTGAAGTAAAGCAACTGATGGGACAGTTCTGCGTTAGTGTCTTAATTTGAGACCAAAAAGTGGGTCATCATGTATTATTGATGCACTCAGGAAAGCTGCGGTTTCAAGAGCTGTTGATTTGAGGCCACTTCTCCACAAAAAAAAAAATAACATTTTAATAATTTATCTGTTTTATCTGATTTGAAGACAGGATTTTTCTCTGAGCAACATCAAAGATTTAGAGCTGGGAGCTTCTGATGGCTTAGAAAGAATGCCAAATGAGTACATTTCGAATGAAAAAAGGTTTGAGTCATACAATAGATATGACGTAAGATTGCTATAACCAGCTCTGAGCTCAGTTTTTTTTTTTCTATAATCTCATACTTTCTGAATGGTCTGATATATCTCAGATACTTTGGAAACCTATTGAAAAGAGAATGGCAAACACAGCTGTCAGATACTCATGTTTGCAGGGGATTTTGAACAAAGAGACATACAGTACATACATTAATGAGCTGAAGAAACGGTGCTTTTGGAATGATCCTGCTGTTTTATCCAGGTGTAGTCTCCCTTGTGGTGGCCAGTTAAGTGTGCAACAGATATACTATCATGGATACACAAATACACACAAAAATACAAATTCGATTTTAGTTTGTATTGTGGTATAGCAAACAAGATGTATGATTACTATTTGTGTATAGGTAGATGGATAGATGGAGAGAGTGTGTAGGCATTGGGGTATTAGAGCAAGCAAACATAGCAATATTGTGTTAGGCCTATACATTATTCAATAAAGTGTGTGTGTGTGTGTGTATATATATATATATATATATATATATATACCTAATATATATATATTAGGTGTATATATATTTCTATATATATTTCTAAAAATATATATATATTTCTAAAAATGTTATACCATTTCACCGTTTTATGATCATACTAGTTACATACTCTTTTACTTAACCAATTAGGCATTTATTGTCCGACTCTCCATTTGACCTTTTTATAAGCTAAGAAAGACCAAGTAAAGTTTTCATCAGCCAATAAAAAGAGAAAGACTTGACATATGGATAACAATGTTGGATGCGATCTAATTTTGTCCTTGACTTAGCAGCTCTGCAAGACTGCGAAGTGCATTAACATATTCCTCACTTTAATGAGAAAACGACAGATGGTGGCCCATCATTGTGCTACTCAACACTTTCACTAGAACTTTGCAGCGGAGGCGTGTTATCTGGAACAGAGGAAAAACCCTCTATTTAAGAATAGTTCACATTTAGTCTGCATCATCAGTATTCATAAGGGCCGGTTTGTGTTTCCTGAGAAGTGTGTGTGGTTGTTGCTTCCCCGGCCAGACAAATGTGCTCAATATTTAGCTACATTGGTCACTGTCAAGCTTGCCTGACATTATAACTTTTCACGGTGCAAAAGCAGGAATGGCTTTTCCCCTTTATGTGCTTTCTCTTCCGGAGAAGGAAACTTCTTTGAAATGTATATGTTGGTATATAACATTCGGATACAAAATAGCAATTGATATTTTACACCTGCATTTCTGTTTTTTTTTCTTTTGTTCTAAAACTCTTACACCATGACATTATCAGTAAAGAAGTTACAGGCATTAGTATATTAGAGCAAGCAAACATATTAATATGAAATCTCTAAGAAAGCCTATCATTTAATGTTAAATAAGGCTAAAATGAAGCTTCAAAACACAGGATAACTCTTTGTTATTCATTTAAGCCCAGAAAGAAAATATCTGAAGTAATGTATGACTCAGGGTTGTCAGATGCCTAAATCCATCTCTTCCCAGCTCTTTTTTCCAGTGGAACTGATAAACACTTAATTTGCATTTACAGGATGTGTGAACAGATCAAATATGCATGTTGCACATCCTTGCATATAATAGAGGCTTCTAAGTCTGATCACAGTAATTTGCATATATACAGTGCTGTTATTCTTGTCTACAGCGGTGCCATGCACTTCTTTTTTTGAGGCAGCAGTTTTGACTTACATGGAAAATATAAATAAGGGAAACACAATCAGTTTTACTGATATTTTTGATTTATCCTTTTTATTATTAATTATTTTTGTTTGTTTATCAGTTGACACGCGCGCACGTGACAGTGCATGCTCGTTTCCATGCATTTTTACATTAATATTTAGATGAACACTAATAATTTGACAACGTTAAACATAATTTTTAGTAGATCTCAATCATTGTTATTTTAGTATTATTTATTATAGTATTAATGAATATTTTAAATATTATATATATTTTTTTCATTTATTTTAGCTTAATCATTTTGTTATGCTTTTGTAATTTTTATTTTTAAAATTAGTTTATGCATTTTTAAGGCAAAATTTTCATTTCTAAGTATTTCAAGTTTAAGTTTTTCATCTAATATTTAAAGTCGTTATATTTTATTTAAACTTTATTTACATTAAATAAAACTATTTTAATAGTTCAATAGTAGTTTCAACACTGAAATTATGAACTTTCAATCAACATTTTTTAAAGAAATTTTCTTTAATATCAGATATTTATTTTTATCTACCATAATATATTTTTAAATTGATCTATTTTACTTTATTTGTAATTTTTTTTTATTATTGGTGTATCCTCATTGTAAATGAATGATTTTTCTTTCATTTTTTTTAGGAATTTAAACAAATTTAAACTTAGGAATGGAAATGGATATGAGTATGGAGAGTAAGACTATTCAAGATCTCCAGTTAATAAAGTCATTGAACTCCAAGTTTGTGTCTGTGGCTGGAGCAAGGCGACAACGGTCAAGGGTTTGAAGGCTCATCAAGGGAAAATGAAATGCTTGAGAGGGAAGGGACAAGGGCCTTGCATTGATCACTACTTCTTACGAAGTCAGTCAAGTCAGTCGAATGAAATCCAGCGACAGGAAGCAAACCATAGCTCGCAGGATATCAGCACCCCTGTCATAGAGGGCTTGCACAGCTAGTGATGAACATATTCATACTTGTGAACCCGGTCAGAATAACCAGCATAAGATAGAAAAGAACCTCAGCAGGCGTAGGCCTGATGTTAGATGGCCAAGAAAGTTTTCTTGTGAGAAAACTGCATGGGACACGGTAAACACAGATCTATGCTTTGCTTTGGAAAGATTAACTGGCATAGTTGAGAAGAAGCTGGATAAATTATGGGACATCATTTATATGCATAATAGAAGTGAGAGGTTTGGTTTTGGAGAAAAGGAAGGAAAAAGTACAAACTACTTCAGCAGGAGAAAATTGAAGGGTTAGAGAAAGGAGACAGCTGAGGAAGCAATGCAAAAGAGCAGAACAAAGTCAGAAGGAGGGACTCAATCTCTTACAAAGGGCCATCAAATATAAGCTGGCAACATTACACAGAGCTGAGCGCCTACGGAAACACTACAAAAAGAAGGAACGTGCGAGGGCTAATTTCTATAAAGACCCATTCAAATTCGTAAAGAAGTTATTCACTAGTGAGATACTTATTCACTAGTAGTGCTATGAGATAGGCAAGGGCTTCATCATCTCCAGGGCCTAATGGAGTTCGGTACAGTGTACAAGAGTGCTTCAGAGTTCTGCGAATTCTGTGGAAATTGATAAAAGTGGCATGGGAAAAACAGGTTGTACCTAGAGCATGGCCCAGAGCAGTAACCAATAAGTTGCCGCCCGTTCTAGCAAAACATTACACGCAGAAGACAATATTCCTCCGCCCAGGCGAGCAACCACCAAGAAAAGGTGTTTTTTATTTTTATGTATTTATTTGATATTCAGATTAATTTCTCTTGGGGGCATGTTGTCACAAAGGCCGACGTGTGTTCATTGAACTGCCCGGGCAATAACACTGAAAATGCCCAATAGCTTTTTTTGAAGGCAAGACTTCAAGGTTTGTGTCTTCATAGAAATAGAGTTTTGCAGATAAATCTACATAAAGAAACAGTCACCTGAATAAAAAGAAATCCTTGTACCTATTCATTAAAAATGTAATTTGCACACACAACAAGCATCCAAGCAACCATATTGAATTTTCTTGTACTTTAAGGATGCTTTTAAATCAAATGATTTTTTAAATATGTTTCAATATAAAGTCCTCTTATAAATATTGCACAGAAATCAATGATCAGTGTAAAATGACGCATGATGTCCATCAAGATTTTAGAAGTCATAATCAAAATCCATTTGTCTCATAAATCTGAGGGTGCTTGTGTATATTTACAGGACAGTATATTCACTTTTCATTTCAGGCATCATATAAACAGCAATGCAGCATACAAATTGGTGTGGAATAGTTGATTTCCTCTAGTAGTGCCAATCAAGCTCTAAACATCCAGCATATTGTCTCTTACAGCAATGCTAATGTATTCACTGCTAGACAAGTGATGAATGGTATGACAAACAGAAATTTTTCTTTGACCATGAATGCTTTCAAAAGAATATAAACCTCTGCAACTTGACATCTCATACCCGGTCAGGGCTAATCAAAACAAGACACTGCTGTTTTATGTCTTTCAATGAAGAAAATAAGTCATGAAGCATTTTCACCTAACAGGAGATTATAAATGGGAAACGTTGACTTACAAAATCCATTAGAGTAGTTTACATCTCATTCAGTGCGATTTTGTGAGTCATTACTTAAAATGCCTATTTCTTGATCTAAATATTTATCTTATGAGACAATTTCAGCACTCGTTTGCACATGACATTTAATTTGTTGCAGCATAGTCATGAGGTCACAATCATTAGATGAATAAAGCTTAGAATAAATGCCACAGGACCACAACAAAATAGAAAATTTCCCAGCCGTCTGTATCACGCAGATGAAGAATGCTTAGATTTTGATGACTTTTAAAAGTAGAATTGCTTGGCTGATAGTTTTTTTATTTTTACCAATAAGATCTTCAGAGAATAAAGAGCTTAAACTTTATTAAGAAAACCGAACAGAAAATTTAATTTCGCCTTGAATGTTATGTTTAAAAAGCTATGTTTAAGTATGGTCATTAAAACTCCATTCAAGCTGGCTTTGCAAATGGTAACTTTGCTTCACCAAAGGACATTAGACCGACTGTGCAGATTTAAGCACAACAGTGAGAGCCAGAAAAGCTTAGCTAATGAGACGCCAGAGCTGCGAAGAAGGTGAGCTGGGAATGCCCATGTATCATAACTGACCCCATCTAGTACTCATTCACAAGCCATCAATTCACAGTAAAGCTAAATTGCTGCACTTCATAGTTCAATGGAGTGAATCAACCCTTTGTCAGAGAAAACCTCATGTGGCATCAGTTGTAATGTTCGACCGTCCTTTTCACACACACATGCTGACACACCCAACCCACATACCATCAGTCACACACACTGCCGTATCAAAGAGACGTGCTGGTCCCAAGTCAGTTGATCAATCAGCCCCATCTGGGATGGCGTGAAGCACTCTGCCTGTCAGGATGGCTGACTGTAAAAACAGGGCTGTGAAAAGAGGAGAAAACGGGCCGGTTTGATGGACAGAAGTTGTAATTGAGCGTATTTTTCTTCACAACAAGGCTTGGCTTAAGGGGAAACTGAGGCTGGTGTGTTCAATAAAATAACTTAACTCAGCCAATACCCATGAGATTACCACAGGTGATCAAAAACACTCTGGGTTAATGGGTTTCTATAGTGAATAAGTGTTATTTTAGTATTTTTTTTTTACTAGTACACTTTAGCCTGAGTTTCCCCATACTGCCTTGCCTGCACTGTGATTTTATTCATGCTCAATGAGACTTGGGTCTGATGTTAGCCAGGCTAAGTAGACTTAGAAATGTCCATAAAAATAGGGCCCAATGTACTATGTTAATATTAAGGATTTTTCTGCTGATTTTGTATTTTGAATTATGCATTGCAGTTTAAAGGTAAAAGGATTTGTCTGTAAACCTAACGGCTAATGCGCTGGCAGAAAATGTACTTTATTCGTTTACCCAGGGATTTTTTTACAGTAAGTTTTGGTATTAATATTTGAAATTAGCTTCTTTGTAATTTTGGTAATTTAATTGTATTTTTTTTATTCCTTTAAGAATGATCGGTCCTTCTCGTCTCCCTATAAGCGTATTGCATTACGGACATTCCAGTTTATTGTTTATTGGCTGCAGCCGCAGCTGTAGTCCTCATGGCTCCCTGCAGCAGGTCAATAGCATGTTCACACTTCCAGGGACCCTGAAAATCTTTCTCCTTGTGTTTTTCAGAGTCAAGCTATTGCAACTGACCGTAATTATCTACTCTATCTACTACTCAAAGAAGCCAGGGAGGGGAAGCCATTTTGAAAATCTGGTCTGTCATGACCAGCCTGAAAGACATAAAAATATAAATGCAAATGAAAATACTTCATGCAGTTTTCATTTTTGCCTTTATGTGAATTTTTTTGTTCCACATATTGGGTAAAATAATATTCCTCATCACTCCTCATTTGCACACATCCTCCATTGGAGTATTTTTAGAACTTCACATTCTCTGAACGCAGACGATTATACAAGTTGACAGTTCCATTTTTGGCAATGCTATTTATTTTTATGTATTTATTTGATATTCAGATGAATTTCTCTTGGGGCATGTTGTCACAAAGGTCGACGTGTGTTCATTGAACTGTATCTCATGATCATAATGTAAAATGACATGATTTGGATGTCCATCAAAATTTTTGCTTTACACAAGGTTGAAGTTTATTGTCATGGAAAGGCAGGCAGATTTTTTTAAAAGCCCTCATTTGACAAGTGTGAAAAATCTAACTGCATTTTGATATACTCTACAGGGAGCTATGGGGAGCATGCCCCAGATCACACTGAAAGGTCATTTTCATCTCTAAAATAGAGCTGACACATTCTATCATTGATGAGGGAACCATTTCAGCTCTTAGCAGCAATCCTCCTTTTCTTAGTATTGATTTAGCTACTAACATGCAACAGGGTCAGCGGTATTGGCCTTTAAATCTGATTGGCTGATTTTATTGCCCCCTTTCTTTGCCAGAATTGTGCTCTAAACACTGCAGGTGATGCTAATGAGTTCTGACACATTACGGCACTGCTCAGAGAAGCAGCCATGGAACGTTTAGTCATATTCTTAATTAAGTGGAATTTTGTATAGCTAGCATAAAGCATTTATAAAGTTTTCATAAATTATAAATTGCTGCTGCATAAAGCAAGTGCTTGACGTAGAGAACCTGTGCTGTCATGTATGTAAAGCTGTTTGGGTTTCTGAGCTTACTAGTGCAGAAGTTCTTGAGTGAAATTTCCTTGTGATGTAGGCTAGTCTGAGCAATAACCCTGACCTAGAAAAAGGGATGGCTTCTCACTGTGGATGGCATATTTTTATAAATCAGTCAGTTGAGTTTGCAGTTTCTGAGGTAAGATGCACTGTAACCAGGGGTAGGGGGAAAAAAAATCTCTTTTTCGGTTGCACTTGCCCTTGGTAATGCAATTAGCCAGTAGCTTCATAGACTTCCCTGCAATGGGTAATTTGAATTACAGCTTTCATGCTGCTATAATGCTAATGATCTCACTGCTGTGTAGCATAAATTAAAACATTTCACAACAACATTAGCCTGAAGGGAATCCAAGAACTCACAGCACTTGTGAAATCATTTTATTTCCATGAAAATATGACATTTAAAAAAGTATTTGTCTTAAATAAATAAAATAATTTAAAAAACTTAGAATTTTGGCCACTTATGGTACTTTTCCACTGCATGGTACGGTACGGCTGGGCTCAGTACTGCTTACTTTGTGGCGCGTACAGTACGGCTCGTTTTGACTGCAATTCTCCAGCATGTTGCCACAACTTGACTCTTGGGCCCCGTCCACACTACTGCGTTTTCTACGTTTTTTGCTACCTTTTGCTACGTTTGCACCTCCCGTCCAGACTAAAACGGGAAAAATGAAGACCTAAAACGGAGAAGTTTAGAAACGATGCAGCTCCGTTTTGCGTTTTGAATCTCCGGAGGCCGTTTTAGTGTAGACGAGACAAAACGTAGGACTTCAGAAACACTGACACTTGGCTCAATGATTGGGTGTTATCAGTCATGACATATCCATCCCTGATTCGTCAATCACTGTTTACACCGGCACGCGCACGCCCAGTGTTGGTGAATGGTCACGTGATCCGCGTTTTCAGTCGTTTTTATGTGGACGGAGATCATTTCTAATACGCAGATAAAACGCTGGTGTGGACGGAGATCGTATTCGTTTTAATTCTCCGTTTTTAAACGAAAACGCAGTAGTGTGGACGGGGCCTTGGTCTGAAACAAATGGCAAATGAGAATTGAGGACAGATACAACTTGTGTGTGTTGCCTCTTATCATTCTACATATCCATCTCTCATTCTCTTTCTGGTATGGCATGGAGGACATCTTGCGCCGGTTGGCCGAAAGTCTCATTCTGCCAGCAGAGGTTTTCAGATGAGTTGGTTATATGTCAGGAAAGGACTGATCTTGAGTTTTAGTAGCTTCAAGAGGTCGCATTGCAAGCTCCCCTCCCCAGTACCTGAGCCACAGACAGCCAACTTCTCCCCAAATTAACATCTTGATGATGTGGAGGGCTACATACATATTTTCAAAGTTGTGATTGAGCAGGATGGATGGGACGAGACTGAGTGGACTGGCATTATTGGGCCCTTTAACATGGAAAGATCAGCGTGCCTAATATTCATTATCTCTCACTTCGGCCACTGATTATGCAGCACTAAAGCAGGAGATATTAGCTCATTGGGATTTTACCTGTGTGTCCAGGACAGTGATTCTTTGAGTGGGCTTATGGCCCTCTCCGGGTAAAGGGAGGACCCATCTCTTAGGACCCATGGAGATTAGCCCATCCATGGCCTGTGTTGCAAGTCGCTGAGAAAGTCGTGGTAGGCAAGCTGCGTCAATCTCCTTTTTTTTTCTTTTTCTTAAAAAAAGAAGAGAGGATGATAGGGGTGGCTTATGGCAAATTAAATTTACACACCAAGTTTGCTTTCGTCAAGCTATATGAAATTTGATCACAGCAGACCTCAGTAGCGATTAAATAAACTGTCAAAGTTTATTAGACTGTTTACCCTAATTGTATTTTGGCCTTTATAGAATACTGTAAAAAGGCTTGCATGGCTTGTTTTCCTCGTGAAGGATTTAGAGAGTTGATCTGGCAGAGCTATTGTGTCTATCTTGAAATAATCCTCTCAAACATTTTGTTTACTGTATTAATTATGTGAGTGATTTGGGAAATGCATATTAAATCATGTGCATGTGGATTAGGATTATCTTTAATCATTGCATCTTTTGTTATTATTTTTGTTTTTGTTTTAACAACATATGACAGTTTTAGAGTTGGCAGACTTTCTTGGTCATCCCATTGAGGAATGGAAAACACAGACCAAGGAAGGAAGATGTTGCTTTGCCGTGCTGTAGTATCATGCTAGCAATTATTGTCTGAAAGAAAAAGGACTTAACCTCTTTAAATAAAATAGATCATAACAATATCATTTATAATTAAGGCAAAATTGATTGTAGCTAATTTTGGTGCAAACCAAGAGTTAGAAACGTTAGATCTCTGTATAGGCCCATGTTTAGAAACTGCATGGACTAAAGGCAACAATATTCCATTTTTAATTTCATGGAATCTTTGGCATGAATTGTATTTTTGTTATAGTATAGTTTAGTCATAGTTTAGTCTGATTATTGTAATGTGGCTTTTCAGGGCAGTGATGCAGGTTATAATTTTACTTAAAATGGGAATGAAACAGAAGTTGCAACAGTATTTCCTTCCCTATTGAGATGTGTATAGTATATCTGGGTGAAATGTAGTGCACTGGGTTTCATCCTTGGGAATTGACTGGAATTAAAAAGTTGGCAGTTGCTAACTAAGTGGAGGCAGATCTGAACAACAATTTGGAGTCAGTTGTGGAGAATATTTAGTCCCACTCTCCGCCGAATCAAGAGAACATGCAATTTCGAGGGCGATGGGAGCCTATCGTTTTCGTGTAAAGATTACAAATGTTCTTGAATTAAAAAAATAATGATATGCACGGATAAATACTTTATGATAAACACTTTTCTTTCAAAATTTCTTTCAAATGTATGTATATATATATGCTGTGAATATATTCACTTGACCAGGTGAATCCAATAAAACCATGCCACCTATGATCTAAACCATGGTATTTTAGTGCAAGCGAGGTTTCTAAGAGCTCATTAGTATTAAGTACTGCCTAAGCTTGGTTTAAGCCCCATAAAAGCCAG
The DNA here is from genome assembly GCF_016745375.1 of Pimephales promelas. The sequence goes on from NW_024121432.1 coordinate 9,055,830, forward strand.
TATGACATTGAACCTCAGCTTTGAAATGCAAGGAGCTTTCACTAAATAGAACAGAACAGATCTATTTTTAGTTGGGACTTTTAGAACTTTGTGAGTACTCTTCACTTTCAATGCTGAGGACAGTTTTTTTTCCCCCAACCATCTTTTGTTTGTGATAAAACAACATAGCCACGATGAAAAGTCTCAGTCCTTTGGATTGAGGTTATTTCTGAGTCTTTTGGCTCCCCTAGCACAGTTAGCTTAGAGTGAACTATCATAAAGACACGTTAAAAGGTTAAAAGTAATATTTTGGTGACCTATAAACATGAGTGTAGCATGTCCAAGGTGATTCATGGGATTCCTTGGCTCGGAAATCAAAATATGTGCACAGTCTTGTACCTTTGAATTTTTTTTTTTGGAATTTCTCTTCATTTTTTTCACTTGAAATGATATGTTGTATGCTTATGAGTTCAGCAGTAGCTGGTTATCCTCAGACATGCTATAAAACTCTTTAGATATGGATTTTTCCAAAACGTCAATGGGAGAAATGAATCGGAAATTCACTTCCGGCACCAAAGCTTTCTCGGGCTGTGGGCGGGACTGTGATGCTCTTCACTACATGACTTCTGCTCAGATCTTTGCCCTGATTTGCTGTTGACGAGTCGAAAATATTTGCCAAAAGTCTGTGTCACACTTTGGGCAGTCAGAGTTGATAGATTTTACAGAAAATCACGTAGTGTATGATGGGTAGAGACTTTTTAGCTTTAGACCATCACTGCGTCCGAAATCGAATATTTCCAAATAGCATGTGACTAACAAATGGTGGGCAAATACACCATTTCTCCCTTCTTTTCTTATGTAGGCTACTACTAACAAAGACCCCAAAGGACTCAAAGCAGATCTTTACTTGAAAGAGTAACAATGCTATTTTTGGTCAGCGTCTAGAGATAGGCCTACTTGCAAAAAAGGAGCAGAGCCAAAAATGGACCTGTTCCATCACTTTCAGTGCAACAACTGCAAAACAACACTGACATCTTATTTCTTTACCAATGAGCAGCACAGGCATTTATTTGGCAGTAGCTTCAATTAGCTTTCATTTTTCATCGAGTGAATCAGTGGCGTATAGTGGTGTTCTGAAATAAGGAGGCAAAGTTCTCACTTTTTTTACTTCTAAATAAATCAAATGTAAATTCATGTCCCATGTTACACTTAATGTTGTCACATTTTCCTGGATAAATAAACATTCCTATACATTACATCCAAAAAAAGAAAGAAAAAAGAAACCAAATACAATTCTATTTTGTATTTTTTCCATAACAGTGTATTTAGGGCCTCTTGAAATCGTTGGCATTTTTTATCCTTCTGTATGGAAGTCTATGGCAGCCCATAGAACCGCTTGCAGGAAAGTTATGAAATTCGGACAGTTGGCTAGATGGATTGAGTTAGAGCCAAAGTTTCACTCATGTCTATGCTAATTTTGAACCATAAAGGTTAGAAACAAAAATCTTATGCGCTCTGCCCCGATAATTGCTGCTTGCAGCTATATTTGATGTTCTTTTTATTAAAAGTATAAATCTCAGCAAGTTAGTGTTTTTACACTATTTTTTTATTCCAAAATAATAACTAAAGGCAGTAACAATTAAAAAAAATTATTTTTAATAATCAGCTTATTTTGGGATCATCAGTCATCATGCTCTGTAAATGCTAAAAAGCTTTAATTTCACCAAGCTGATTGCTCAGTAAAACCCCCGTCAGTCATCACGTTTTCAGGCCATTTCAAATTTGATTTTGACAGTGAGAGCAGTGATATCCAAGTGGCTGAGCTGTTTACTTACTTTTTAATAGTCTTCCCATTAATTCAGTAATTTGTGTTCATTCAGACTGATTGACGAATGCAGAACACGCACAAAAAACAAGAGATGGGATTTATCTCGTGAACCAATTACAGCCAATCATAACCAATCACATCCAAGCTTAGCGCAATGGAAGCATTACCTCCTCTTACGTGACTCTCAATTACCCCAACTATCACCGTGTTTACCGACAGAACTGCTTGGTTTGAAAGTGATTTCTGTGTGTGCTTCAAACGGTAGGCTACATCGCTACACAACTGACAATGTACAATAAAAATGTTGTTAATATGGCCACGCTTTTACTGGCCCTATGTATACAAAATGCATTAGTTAGTCATTTTCTTTAAATGCATTTTTCTTACATTTAACATTTCAGAGTGCCATCTATTCTGTCTCTGTGAAATGCTTGACCTTTAGTTGTGATATAATATATTATGATACTAATCAACTTTGACACACCCTTGTCCCAGATGACCCCCAAAGAGATCCAGTTTATTCAACTGTCCGCAAAGCATGAAATTAGTTTAATTTCCTACCATGAAGTGTGTGATTTACCCTCTAGAACCTGTAAATCATTCGATTCCCTTGACCTGTTTTTGTAGACTTCCTGTTCGCTGTTGTCCAGTAGACGGATTTTTTAGATGGATCAAGCCCTGACTTAAAAATGTCTTTGTGCAGCTCATTGGCCAGTGCTACCTCACCACATCTGAACAGACCATTAATATATCTGCCATTTTACAAGGTACATTACCCTTATCTGCTCCTATACTATACCCAGCATGCATCTTTCTCAGGCAAGTGTTTCCTGAAGGCATTCTAAGCACTTAGTATAAAAAATAAAAAAATAAAGATTTTAAAAAGCTTTTAATTTCCAAGATTGCCTGCAGTTTATTGTAAAATAAATCCATGTCCTCTCTAAACCATATCATGTTGTTGTAAGGAACATTAAGTTCCTTGACTCCCTTTTCAATACCAACATTTGATGCGTTTACCTGTTGTGTATAATTGAAATGATTCAACAGCTGTTTGTCATTGAATGTGATTTGCTTCTTTATCTGTTAAATTTTTCTGTTCTATATCTCTATATCCCTGTAATTTTACTAATGTTAATGCTCATATATTTTCATTTACATTTGCAATATGCACATTTGGTATGAGTGTGTTCTCTACATTATTGGGAAGTGACTAAGTAAGTACTTAGTCTATAGTCCGACATAATTTCAGCTATTTGTAACTTTTCACTACAGTGTGTTTTAATGAGTAAATAATCAAACAAACTGACCTAAATGGTTCAAATGAACATTAACTTTTGTGTACACAATGAATTCAATGCTCAAGTTCATGTGTAGAGGACCTGATACTTCGATCACAGTTTTAAGTTGTGTCGAGCCTTCTTAGTGTTTTAAAAACAGCGATTTTGATGTCATCAAATGCCCCATGCACTCCCATTCACTCCCAAGGCATTTTTACCTAAAATGAAATGCAGTCAATCTTAAAAGTGGCGTTTCCATTCTAATTATGCGAAAGTTTGACTCGGGTAGATAAACAAAAAGAGCCTAGGTTTAAATTTGACAGTTACCCTTCAACAGTAATCAAACCAACTAGCAAACCAAACCTAACAAAAAACATGACCTGCTAGGAACATGTATACACAAAGGACTCGTCTAAGTCTAAGGATTTAGCATTATTGAAAATGACTACTGACATTTTAGATAAGTGGTGTCTAACAGAAAGCATGAACAGACACAGTCATTCTATGTGGGAAATGAAAAATCTATATATTTTTTCTCTTTCTGTGAAAAAAAAATGGATATTTGGATTGGCTCCAATTGCCAATGGACAGGTTAGTTTTGCTTTTATCGTTTTTGAAATATCACAAATATGCATTTCTTTCTTGTCCTGGTTGCCACATACTTTCATTCTTGTTGGCTGTGAAATAGCCATATCACCGAATCAGTCCGTTAAAGAATTATTAAAAAAAAGCCCTCTAATGAAATACACTCCTTATCTCAAGGGCAAAAGATCAATTTGATGGGGGTCCAACATCCTTATCAGAAAGAGATTACATGGGAAGAGCCGTTTCCTATTGGAGTCTTTCCTCTGACAAGCCACTATCTGCCACCTAATTAAAAATCTCAGAGAAGGCTGGGTCTTGTGACTCTCTGAATGTGACTTACACATTAAATTAAAGCCTGACATGGACCAACATTGCTTAAATCTATAGGAATACGACTATGTATGTCTCTCTCTTTGTCTAATTCATAATTAGATCAAATGAATTGTGATTTATTGGATGACTACATTCATTCATGTATGGTATCTACATTTTAAAGAAAAGTAATTTAATAGATTTGCATGCTTTAGTGATTTCCTGTCATCATATGTCATACTCTTTACAATGACTATCTAAATGGATTGTGCATGAAGATCTCAGCCTGGCCTATCTTTTCTTAGTCAGCATGTAAAACAGATTGTTTACGTTTAATAGTCCTAGAAATAAATAATAATTAGATTTTTTTTTTTAAATAAATGTAATTAAATGAAACTTTGAAGTTTGAACCAACAAGTATGCTTACACCATGGAAAGGTTGAACTGTAAATAAAATAAAAATAAAATGGACAACCCAAAAAAGAAAAAAAAGTTTATTTTCTTCTTACCCAAGAACAAAGTCAAAGATAAGCACAAAGAACTCTTAATGTCCTCTAATAAAAACAGGTCAGGCATAATAGCCATGTTGGGAAAATGGAACACAGTATTGCTGAGTTGCAACCTTGAATGAAAATAACATTCCTTATCAGCAAAATTACCATTTAAGGCTTTTTTAAAAAGGACACTGTGATCAAATAATACCTATGAGTGTTTGAAGTACACACCCACCAAGATGATGTTTTAAAAAATTAAAGCATGCTTTCTCAAGAGGCCTTCCAGCATCTGGTGTGCCGTATCACTATAGCTCCTCTATTGTGAATTATTCACTAATTGTCAGCTGAAAAGACAGAAAGATGCTCTGGCCCCTAACAAGTTCCTCTCAACTTGTGTCTAATGCACCATCTATGGAAGGGATAATTGAATGCAGGCTGCATTGTCAACCGCCATTTCTGCTGACATTAACATTACGTTTTCCTTTTTGAGTATATGAGATTTGTATCAGCAAACCGTCTTTTAAAAGTGTTTTTATTGAGCTTCCCATCAACTTTTCATTTTGTTCAGCAATCATCTATCGGTTTTAAATTGCAGTCATTGAATGCAAGACCTTTTGAATCACATGCAGGTGATCACAAGTGACGATGCAGCCAAATCAAATTTCCTCTACGTACAATATCCATTTGAGTATATACTTTCCAAAGCATTTAAAGTTTTCTGATGTTTTGTCAGTGCTAATGTATGACAGAAAAAAATGACAGCTACTCATAAATGAAGTCACCCTTGTTCTCCTCCTAATTAGATTTGGTCTGCTTGTTTCTAATTCTTTTGAAATGAGTGAGTCTTCTCATTCTTGTCTACCTCACAGATTTGTCTTAACCCAAGAGCATATATCCCAGAGGAAGACAATTGGTTTTAGGGCTAAAAAAGACAAATAATTGGTGCAAACTGCTAATCCTAAATTTTTATTGTTGCTAGAGTTTTTGTAGGGCACATTAAGCGGAGTCTTATCTTCCATGGTGTTAATTATCAGACAGACATTGTGTGATATAAAAGCACAAAGCTACCGAACTAACCATGATATAGACCATTTTGAATGATTTCTGACCCCAAATAAAAGTTTTGGTTAAACTAAGTTACTTTGATACAATGTGGTTGGATATTCAAAATATTTTAGGTTGTTTGGAATATACAGAGAACTTTGTGAAGCAAGCTATAAACAATACTGATTGTGATAAACAGGAAAATAATGATTAAATGCTGTAAAGCAGCTCTACAAAGACAATTGTGTCATTGTTCGACTGAAGCCAGTTCAGAGTTGATTCAGTTCCATTCAATAACTGTGTAAAGATCATAAAATATGAAATGAGTTCAATTCAACTATAAAGCAACTCTGTAGAAAACACTGATGTCATCGTCCAGCTCAGTTCAGTTCTAATCCAATAGTGTCAGTACAGTCAGATCAATAATATTGCTGAATATTATGTGCTCGTAGCAAAGCAAGCCAGAGGCATCAGTGGCAAGGAACCAAACGGCATTTGTGACAGAATGGAGAAAGAACCTTGGGAAAAAAACAGGCTCAGTCGAGGGAACCGTCCTCCTCTGGTCTATCAATTTCTTTAGGAAAGTCTATTGGATGTTTTATTTTTATTTATTTTTTTTGCTGGTTAGGCAGGTTAGGGTGGGTTAGGCCATCCTAACCTGCCTAACCCCATATTAAACCAGCCCAACCCCATCTTAAACCAGCTATAACCAGGCAAGTTTTTTTTTTTTTTTTTTTTTTGGAATTTCCAGGCATAGTTTTATGAATGCCAACCACATTTAAATTGGAGAGTGAATATTCTAAATGATCATTATAATTAACGATCAGGAGTCACTCCATAATTTGTAATGGTTGACACAGTGATCGCAACATGGACTTCTTGTTGCTGTAAACAAGATGTTCTTTATTTAAATTATTTAAAAAAAACATTTTTAACTAGCTGTCACCAATGATTTAGGCTTCACATACAACAGATTCAACCACTTTCCATCACATTTTCTGTAAATGGGCTCATTTTTACACAAGAGTAACACATTCCAGTTTTCACACAGATTTATCACCATTTTCCCCTTGAGTTCAAAAGGCAGTCTGTCACTCTGATGTGCGAAGATCTTTAGCTCTAAAGTTCTCTGGATTGTTAAAGGCTGGAACACATGCCCTTAAGGCTATGTCTGACCTTCATCTGAAATGATTGTTTCAGCAGTATTACAAAACTGAGCCAGTCAGATGAGTCACCATTGTGCAGGAGAACTCACTTATGGGGACAGGCCAAGAGTGCCTACCTTTAACTGGTGCAGCTCGCTATAACGTTAGTTACTGGGCAATAAAATTGAAACCCCTGCCAATGAATTTCACTCTCACATGAGGCAGTGCAGCACGGCGGGAGACGCTGTGGGTGATGTCCCTTGGCTGAAGGTAATGTATTCCCAGAAAAGCAATGTCAGCAGGGTGGCAAATACACTATGACAGGTGAAATGATTAATGAGCTTTGAAGGACTGCTGCAGACATTTAACTAGGGGTAATATTTTGATGAGGGTGCTTTGGAGTGCAGTACTGAATGGTAACATGTCAGGACATTGAGTTTTCATATTCACACTTGCCTGCAATGAAAGTTTGATTGATCTATGCACACAGTGACTTCAAAATTCAATTGCAAAAATGGTAGACTATAATGTACAGTAAAAGATTAATAACAAACAAATAAAAGTTCCAAATGGGGGTTTTCACAGCGATTTGGTTCCCCAAAGAACCTTGCAGTGAATAGAACCATTTCCCTAGTTTAAAGAATACTTTAAAAATCTAAAGATTATTATTCCACTATAAAGAACAGTTTGTGCAATGGAAAAGTTCTTCATGGAAATATGTCGATGCCAATAAAAAACCAAAATTTTTTAAAAGTGTACTTTAGGATTGGATAGTTGTATCCACCTTATTTTACGAGCGGGCGCAGCCATTTGTATATTAAATTGCTTTCGATGTCATCCGCTTCCAATTATTTTTCAGCTGTAGTTCGTTATGCTGCTTAATATTGCAAATTTCTTACCATATTATTTTAATGTATTGTCATAATTATAAACACAATTATAAATAGTTTTACAGTTTACTGCATTTTGTCTTCTACTTCTAGCTTCTATTTAGACAACATTGGAAGTCTCAATGTAAGGTGTAAATAAGGTGTGTAAATAAGGTGGACACAGAATGTATGTTTTACTATTCAAAACCCTATCAGAAGAGACATGCGATCCCTCTTTGGGTCACAAACCACTGTAAAATATACCAAGAGTCTCATGAAATATCATCTGTTCCTCCCAAGGCCTTTTCACCCTACTGGAACTCGTTAAAAAGTCTTACTTTGTTAAATGGTGTCTGCAATTTTGATGCAGTAGTAATTGTGCATATAACACAGAGCATCAGTGACAGAGAGGACGTCCATGCTGTCTTTCACTATTACAGCCAGTTACCACCTCTCTTATTCAATGAAGTCTTAGTCAGGGAAATTAACATCAGATTTGAACAGCAGGTGGGGCTTCCTGTTTTCCTGACTGGAAGCCAAAGTAATTCATGACTCAAGGTTGCACGGACTCTGTTGGGCACGAGGCACATTCTGCAGCAGGACCATATGAGGGCCATTTATAATACTGACAACAATAGCAAAGCACACTGTCACCTCTGAGAAAAGCCCTGTTTCTTTCAGCAATCATTCGCGATTTGATTAATTTATCACAGTGCGCGACTTGAACAGCGGTGCCAGGAACTGACTTCTCTGTCAGCTGCATTATGTTACTCGTTTTATCGAATTCTTCGTGTTCTAGTGTTCAGCAGATATGTGTTTCTAGAAGATATGAAAGAAATACTTAGCTAAGGACAGGATTTAGACTCGTTTAGCAGCTGATATTTTAGATATCATGGTGGCAGACTCAGGCGTGACTAATTTTTCAATGAGTAGACATAAGTTTGTTGGGTTATGCTTTATTTTGATATGAAAACTATTAGTAACTTTGCAAACGAAACGAAAATGGACAAGTCTAAATGCATCTGTTTGTTGAAACCACATAAATTGTATTCTTCCCAACAATGATTGTATTACTCCCAAAAAACAAAACAAAAACAAAAAACGAGTAAGAGCAGTGAAAGTCGCAAACGATCAACTCACAATCATCTTCATTAAAGCAACACTAAAGTAAGATTTTTTTCTCTTAAAATAATGTTTTCAAAATCGTTTCAGTGGTTCATCAAGTCGTGACATGGTGGAATGCACTTATGCCATTGCTTTGTGGTCCTTTATCTGATATATTCACGCTATTTAAGACTGCCAGATCGGTCGCGTTTTTTGTAGTCTCAATGAGACAAGAAATCGCTACAAATTTGACTTGCTTTACAGCAAGCGCTACAATTCCCAATTGGTGGAGCGTTCTCGACAGTAGACCACAACTATATGTCAGATACCTAGCATCAGATACCTAGTCAGATACCTAGCATCATGATTCCAAAGCCGGTGCTGGATAAACAAAGAGAATATGCGTGTGCGCGTGTGACAGTAGGATGCGGTAGGCTAAATTATTTACGACAGTAGTAATGGACAATTCCACTTCCAACCTGTTGGGCGACCGCAGAGGAAAAGTTACTTGGTATTGCTTTAAAAGTAATGAAACAAAATGATCTTACCAGTGCTGTTTTCTCTCCTCTTTGCGGTCTATGGTTTTGAAATTATCCAACACATTCTCACCCCAAGGCGTCATCTTTGACCATGGTTCAATATTTGACGTTTTAGGCGCCCTTTACCGTCACTTACATGACGCGATCCTACAGCTTTCCTTTAGCGTCAGTTAGAGGACGCGGTTAGGTTTAGGTATGGGGTGGAGGTAGGGTGCACGCGATCCTAGGGCATCATCTAACTGACGCTAAAGGGCGCCTAAAGCGTCAGATATTGAAGCATGGTCAAATGCTTCCCAAGGCGTCAGTTAGGTAGGTGACGCCTTGGGGGTGAGAATGGGCTGAATTATCAGATGGTGTAATAAAATGCTTTTTCTTTCAGTGACGTGAACTCCAATCTGTATATTGCGCGGGAATTGGAGGTTGGATTTATATCTGTTTTGCGAAAACACATGATTATGTGACCAGGTGTAAATCGAATCGTTTTTATAAATTAGATCTCTGGCAGTTCTATATGTAGTTCTATATGTATATACCAACTATTATATTTATTTATTTGTAACATACTTAACATTAAAAGGTCTTGAACTTGGTAGGCTCTTGGTAGGCTACTGTATTTATTAACAATGAAAATGTATTAATTGTTGCGATTTTTTTTTTTTTTTTAGTTACAATTTATTGTGGGAAAATTATTATTTTAGTTTTTTTATGTGGCTTTTAATATTTAAATCTGCTTCAGAAAATTGCAACTCTTGTATAAAATTTATGGGTGGAAAATTCAAAGCTCATCATGTAATATTTTGTTTGCATTCGTGAATCTGACCAAAAATAGCTAAGCATTTTTCAAAGGTTATTTGCTTTTGTGACCATTTGTTAATTTCTTTTAATTTTTTAAGAGGTTCTATTTTTGCACTTTACTGTATTGTTTTGGAAAGTGTCAGTTAGCGTTTTGTTTTCTGTCCTGTAAGAACAAAACATCCGTCTTAAATAGTCATCAGATTCAGCAGGGCCCTATGGGCTTCTTTAAAACTACATTAAACCAGATAGCTATTTATTATGCATGGGATTACTTACTCCCATGAAATGGATGTATTGACAGCAGACGAAAACATGAGGGCTAATGGCAAGGAAGAGGCTATTTTAATTAAGATGGGTCATTTCTTTTCTCTTGGAGGCTAACTTGAGCTCTGTGTCAACCCATGTTAGGCTGGTGGCTGCTCTCAGCAATGACCAAAGCTTTGTTGAGACAATGTTTGGAAAGGAAAGTTAAGAATAGTAATGAGATATATTAATGAGAAATATTTTACCAGTCTATTTTGCAGGTCATGACTGTAGAAGAAATACAGGTGTTAAATGGATAAGTGTTGAAGTGTTCAACTGTCACAATTTTTGTATAATGTCAGTAACTGAAGATAAATTCAGAGGGCAACAAAGAGCAAAATTTGTCTGCGCTTACAAAGACAGATTTATATTTTTATATTTTTTTTTTATAATCAATATAACGGAATACAAAATATTTTACACCTAAACGACCTATACCGTTTCTTTTATCTTCTTTGAACATAAGCTTTAGAATAGCTTTACAGCATCTGTGAGATGTGCAAAAAAAGCTATGGCTGGTTTAACACAATGGAGCAGTATATGGTAGACAGTGCATTGACATGTGCATTAATATTTATAACATGATTATTTTTCATTAATATTTATAATGCATGTTTAGAATTATATTTGTCACTATATAATAGTACAATATTTTTTCTGTAATATTTTAAAGCATACAGGATTCTGCTGAACAGCTGTAAATGTTTAAAGGAAGCCCACTGTAGAGGATAAATGATCTTAAGGTTAATAATGTAGACTGGATTATTATACAGGTCTCTTTTCCTGTTTGACAGATAAGGCCTCAGGCTATGATGTGGAACTCAAGTGGTGTGTTATTCACAATCTGTCACCTGTTTTTCACTTTTGGACTTGCGCTTCTGACTTAAAGTAGCATCACACCATTTGCATTTATAACACAGCACTCTGCGTTAATAGAAATATGTGCACTTTCTAAAACTAATCTAAAACAGGGCTTATTGGGGTCTGACATCACTGGCAATTCAAACTAATTCATCATACATAAAGGAGTGTTTTAAAGATAAAAGAGTCATAAAAGAGAAGTCATTTTCTCCGCCTTCTGTTTTTTTTTAAGGAGGGCCAGAAGTGATCTCTCGCGCGTCTATATAACTCATTGTTTACACAGAGATTTCAGAACTTTCTTCCATTGTGATTTCCCGTATATCTAAATATGTTTAGATCTTCACAGTGAAAGGTAAAACTTCTGAAATCTCTGTGTAAACAATGAGTGACGTACTGTACACGTTTAAGCGATCACTTCCGGTGTAACATTGGACATGGTTCAGTTCGGTTCAGTTGGACATCTGATTCAGATCAGTTGGACATGGCTGTTAACAAGAGGTAAAAACTATATAACTACTGTTCGTTTTCTCACACAAAGTGCTCGTTTCGTGTCTTAGGCCATCAATGTGAACTTACATTTACGAGTCATTAAATCATGTTTAATTTGGACTTCTCTGTGCATGCTCTTTTAGGTGATCCCCACAGACTTGCATTATATGACTGACAGACAACAACGGTTTGACCGAAAAAATTTAAAATACTGTGGAAACAAAGACACCTACATCTTGGATGCCCTTGAGTTAAGCTAAAACATATCAAAAATTAATTTCAAAATGAACTATCCCTTTAACACCGAATGGATTTTAAGGACTTTGTGCACAGATCAATGGCCTCCAACGTTTATATTTTTTTCTAGGAATCGTACTAAACATGATTGGAATTTGCACCGCAGCGCCACCACGGCTTGATGCTCATGACAAGAATAGCATTATCTTTATTGAAGTGAATTTGGTTTAAATTGCCGGTATGCATGAATGAATGATATTTCTGCTATTTTACACGTAATAAGCCTTATTTACAATGATCACATGACACAAAACTGAAATTGCACGTTTTTGACACCACCCAAAATTTCACGAATCACGTTTTCAGGGGAGCCCATGATAGTTTAACAGTCTCATTATCGGATACACAAATGTACTGTATCACCTCAATTGAGCGCATATGTTTTTTATAGGCATTTTTAGAATGTTTACGCATCTTTGAGTTTCCCAGATGCACAACAAAATAGGTGGATGGAAACGTAGCTAATGAAACAATAAAATTCAGTTAATACAAAAAAAAATATAGAAAACAAAATCTATTTCTTTGTATTAACTAAAACTAATTTTGTTTCAATGCAGTCAAAATTTTAAGGCAACCTTACTTATTTTTAAATTAAACTAACAAATAATTTTTTACAGTGAGGTTATTTAGACTCATGTTAGTAAGGCATGTCCCCTGTTTTTGGCTTATATTGCCAGACCATGTGGCTTGGTTTTCTAGTGAGATCTGGCAACACTGCAGTAGTTTTTACAAGGGAACAGTAAATGTTTCCATTTTCAGTGCTTACAAGGGGTGGGCGGTGTTGAGTATCGACATGCATATAAGTGTCACGTGTTGGTTTTAGGCATATCTATCCTAAGATTTGATCTAAATTTATGTTAAAGTTTTAATGTTAAGAAAAAGAGTGCATTCATTTTGGTATAAGTCTGGGGAATAAACAGGACAAGCCAAAGCCCATGCTAATCTGTGACTGTCTCCAGTGTATCCCAATTATTTGGTAACATGCTGCTTTCTGCCGTGTCACATTTACGTAGAGAGGGAGGCGTTTGCCTGCATCATTCATATAATCCATGAGTGAATCCAGTGCTCTGGCTTGTTAGCTTCTGCATTTTAGCCAGCTGGTGTGCTATACAGCATTTTGCAGGCCAAATACATCTTTCTCCATTGACAGTCAATCTGACATATCCATTGACTTTAATTACTTTTGTGTGTGTGTGTGTGTGTATCATCACAAAACAATTTGTTTAATGCAGTTGTTCTCTACTTATTTTGCTTCCAGGTGTGCTCAAAGTTTGTACTTTTCACAGCAAGAATCCAAAGTATAGTCATTTTTGGGTAGATGTTCGTCTCTAAGCATTCAAATGTTGTAAACACTTCATCATGTAATGAAGAAGCTGAAACCAAACAGGATTACAGGTCATCTCTGCAGTCACACATGATCAGCAGTGCAGAAAATTATTTTATGAGATGCTTCTGTTAAAATATTACACAAACAACAAGTACATGCATCCATAATAGCTATTTAGAGAGTGATCTAATCTTTTGTGTCAGCTATTAAAACTATTAAAATGGGTAGTTCTTTATAACTATGGTTTCACTTACACCTTATGTTACTTGCCATTAAGAGAACATCAGTGAAATTGATAAATAACAATGGGAAATTATTATATTCCACAGTAAATGTATTCTTTTCTACCTACCTTTTCTACGACTCCATTGTGGCAAGCCATCTTTAATTGTACCCAGCCTTACTCATCGTAATTTCATTGTTACTAGTAAGAATTCAATTAGAGAGCTTTACAAATCAGAATATACTAGTAGCAATTACTATTAGAGAGCTCTCTAATTCAATTGTTACTAGTAAGAATGTAATTGCAGGGCTCTTTAATTTAATTACAGAACTCTGCAATTGCATTCTTACTAAGATTGAATTAGAGAGCTCTAACTAGTAAAAATAGGCTACATTACAATGAGTAAGGCTGGATACAATTTAAACTAAAACGGCTTGCCATACTCCTTGGTACTATGGCTTTTTACAAAAAACAAAAACTTTTTCATCATTTTGTCATTTATTTACAGAGTATGGAATCATATAAACGAGTTATGGAGTACCCCAGTTTTTATTACAGGCTATACTTCAGGCTTGTAAATTATATGTTAGATCATATTAAGTTAGTGCCTCAAGTAAGTTCCCAGAGCCACTGTTTCTTAAAAAAAGAAGAAGAAAAAAACATTTCTTTAATCATGAATCAAAATGCAAGGCATTGAAGAGGAATGGACCATCAACATGCAGTCTAATCAGCATCTTGATATTAATACTTGATGATTAATCTCTGCAAAGGAGACGTGCTCACTAACACAGATTTAGAAATATTTGTGAACAATATTTGAGAGAAATAGGCCTTTTGTGTACATAGAAAAAGACAGCTCAAACAAAATTTATAATTTTGTTCAGTGTATATATAAGAATAGTGAGGTAATATATAAGGATTTTTTTTCCCAGTAAATGGACAGTAGCTATCTATTTTTGCTCTATTTGATCTATTTTTGGTTATACCCGTGTTCTGCTGCGCTCAGAGGCTTTAATACTTCAGCTCCACAAAGAAATAAAAAAAAAAACATAAAGCTTTTAACATAGAAGAAAGGTTCTCAATACTTCAAGAAGTATTCATACTGAAGAGTACAAATGTAATTTCATTACATTTTTTTGCAGAGCACTGAAGCTCTGAGATGAAGGCTGTGCTACAGTATATGCATACAATCATGGGGAAAAAATGGAAAAATAGCTGCCTGATATGCCATTATATTATAGAGAGCTTTAGCAGAGTAAGGCCTGTCTTTGTCTTTGAATCATTAGTGAATAAAGGATAGCAGAAAATATTATGAGGTGTAAGCCATAATAAAATTATGAATAATATCAGGATTTGTCTTCTGAATAATGGAAGCAAAAATACTGTTGCTATGGTTACCGACACAACATCTGTTGGAAGAGTCTATTTATTGCATTGCACATCTTTTGTAGTGAAACATGTGAAAGCGCTGTTTAAATGTGTACCTATGCTTATGTTACAAATAATACAATTTTGGCTAACTTTAACGTATCCATTATCATTGAAACAGAAGTTGCTATAGTTGTTTCTTTCCTGTTGTATGTCCGAGTGGTTTCTTGAACAAGGAAATTTGTTGGGTGGGACTTGAGTTTGTCCATCAGAAATTGATTAGATTTGGATCTTTGCGTTTTAGTGACGGGTTGTCCCGCCCTTGCGTCAGTAAACACGTCATCAGAGAAGAGTTGTTGTTGCAGAGGGATGGGAAGTTATTTTAATATTACAGGGAACATAAGTAATAATAATAATAACAATTTACAATAAATAGGCTACTGCAATATTCCATATTGTAAAAACGGCCACTTTTGATTCATGGTGATGGTTTCGTTCGTGATAAATAGCCTGTCACATCAGCAAACTCCGCACTTTAAATGAGTATAGCCACGTATATTTAGGTCAACATTATTTTTTTATCGTCTCTGCACCGAAACTGTATTTGGCATTGTGTGGACTGCCGCCCTGTCTTTAAGATATAGGAATGCCTTATTCATTAGTAATCGAGTGGCTATTTCAAGAGGTGAGTCCACGATCAGCAAGGGCTTTGAATCGCGCGTGTTCAAAAAATTAGCACCCACCCACCCAGTCAGTCTTTCCCCGTCGTGCCTCCTTCCGTGCACACAGCAGCACATGGTTACAATCAAGCCCATAAATCAGGCGCCAGCTCCGATCGAATAGTCCGAATTAAGCACACATGCACATCAGACAGGGGCTGC
This sequence comes from Pimephales promelas, assembly GCF_016745375.1. The sequence continues at coordinate 9,071,550 of NW_024121432.1, forward strand.
TGGCTGCTGTTGCAGCAGAAGAAGCAGCAGCGAGGGAAACAGTCACTCATCAGGGGGAGGGATGGAACCAAAAAGCCTCTATAGTGATCAATATCTGACTGTCTTATTGCAAATCGCTGCAGTGCTTCACAGGTGTAGTGAGTATTCTCATACGGATTGACTGAACTGGAGCCACATGTCACATGTGCTTCATAGGAAGAACCGGGGCATCATCTGCTGCAAGCTGGATCTGGAGGAGGATGCTGCGGCAAGTGATACACAGAGGGCTGAAAGCTTCTTTCTACTGGCTGGGTTTGTTCGTGAGTAGGCATCCGGTCTTCTTTCTCACCGTCCCCGCAGTCCTGACCATTATTTTCGGATCCACGGTGCTCAGCCGGTTTAAGCCCGAAACGGACCTGGAGATCCTGGTCGCCCCGACGCACAGCCTCGCGAAGATCGAGAGGAGTCTCGCCAACAGCCTCTTCCCCGTCGACCAGTCCAAGCACAAGCTGTACTCGGACCTGCACACCCCCGGCAGATATGGCAGACTCATTCTACTGGCCAAATCCGGGGGAAATATCCTGGAACTGGCCGAGCAGGTGCTCCAGGTGCACAAGAAGGTCCTGGATATGCGTGTCAATTATAAAGGCTTCAATTACACTTTCGCGCATCTCTGTGTCTTGAGTCACCGGGACAAGAGATGCCTCCTGGATGATATCATCACCATATTTGAAGACATTCGCTTAGCTGTTCTGTCTAACAGCACTTTTTCCAAGGTCCCCGTGAGCTATCCGAATACAACGTTAAAGGTAAGAGACATATATGTCTGGAGTACAGCGGCTGTGAGCTTCAAAACCTCGCGAGCCGCCTAACGAGACAGCGGTGGGTTTTTTTTTTTTTCGAGGGCTTTGAGACGCAGCCTTTGTGTGCGATCGACATTGCAACAATGAAACTGCAAAAAGGGAGCTCGGCATATTGCGACTGTGCCTCATAAAATATTACGAAACGCTCAGAATTATGAATAGACTCGGTGCTGATGTGTTCTAGTATGTGCAACATCTGAATCAGCTGCATAGTTCTCCAGCACTGCACTCTGAGGCTGGTGATGCAATATACACTAAAAAACACTTGCAGAATCTAGATTTTTATCTTCATTTTTCTCACAACATATATGTTAGAGGACGTGCCTTCCTTGAGCACTATATCTAATAAATACATGGTAACAGATAAGCAGTTATTAAACAATGCTTAGAATCGACAGGCTATCAATCAGATGAGCTGCATTAAAACAAATGATTCAACTTAAAACAGGTCATTAAAATATTGAGTTCATAAGAGCTACTAATTTATTTAAATTACTGTTAAGTTCACCTAAGTAGGTTTCTTAAGTTTTAATCACTCAAACAAAGTTTTTAAAAGCAAATTTCCCCTTTATTTGTATGGGTTGCGTGTTTAAATAATGGAACAAAAATGCCTGGCTTAAATTACACCACACTCATATCAATCAACTAAATAAGTTTCTGAATATGACAATAAACCAACAACAGTTTTTTGGGGGGAAACAGTGAAAATTATTTCAGGCCCCAGTGCATGCTGGGAAGACCAGTGTTGGAAATGTGAGCATAAGGTGTGTTTCATGATGAGAAATGCTTGTAAATTGCTTATATTCATCAAAAATCAAATTTGGGATTATTTTTAAACAGAATAAACATTAGTATGTTGTAGTATTTTTGTATGCCTAATTTTGATCATAAAAACATGAACATAATTCTGTCCAATTTTCATGATCAACAGTAGCACAGAATCATTTCTTGAAGTGTATTGCACATTGTTAAATTTCAAATAACCTTAACTGAGACTGAATATTTGAGACAAAACAGTCTTCATCAACTGCACTACCCACAGACGTAAGACTAAATAAAACACTACAGTGCAGCAAGCCATTGTTTTCCCAAGCTTACATCATAGGAGTAGGAGAGGGAGCACGATCCGTGTGAATGAGGTGCTCACTGTGGCCTCTAAGAGCTCATTCATATTGTGCCAGTCTTTTTCAGAACATCTTGAGGCTGTATTTCTGCATCCGAGGCTGCATCACTCACTCAGCATAGGGTGATGCACTGTTATTGGATGCTGAAGCATTGGGACTACTGTGCAAAATACAATGACTTTCGATCTTCTCTGGATTTTATTCATTCTGCATTCTTTTCGTGCAAAACTGATGCCGTTCAAAGGTGGAGATGGTCTTAACACCCTAATCCATCTTCATGCTGTGGTTTGAAATCAGTTTGTGTTTTCTTCTGGCCTGTTTTGCTTGTCTGACATTTAGCTAAAAGACGCTTACTGTTCACACTAAGTGTGTAAAATCCATTCAAATACCAGAACAAATCCACACCAAAAAAGCTGCTTATTAACTGGTTTGTTGATTCTGCAAGTCAAACATGATTATATTAATGTGGAATTAATATTAAGATGCAGCCAGGAGTTGAAGTCAGAAAACTAAATAAATTTGTAAACTGCAGTTTTTTTCAGTGTAAAAATGTATATTGGTTTATTAACCAGAGATGTATGAATTTATAGGATGCATTTCATTTTTATTATACATTATATTTAAGGTATATGGTTGCCATTTTAAACTGTTTTATAATCGGTACATGGCTGCTATTGCTATTTCTTCCAGCAGCCTGTACTACAGATCTCAATCCTCAGATGTTCCAAGCGTACCAATTATTCAACATTTTTGGAAGGCAGTTGATTTACACTGATTGCAAAGTACACTTGATAGATTGTATTAAAATGGGATTTCACTCTCATAACAGTTTCCTTAATTGAATTAAATAAATTAACCGCTTTGTTTTGGCCCTAGGATGGTCGGGTGTCCTTTATTGGCCATCAGCTGGGCGGCGTGGCAGTGTCCGCAAATAGCCGGGACCAACAGGTCAAATTTGTTCGCGCCATCCAAATCACCTACTACCTCCGTAACCTTGGCCCAGTGGTGCAGGACATCATTTCTGAAAAGTGGGAAAGTGAATTCTGTAAGCTGGTGCACCAGCTGGCCACAGACAGCGAGGAGCTGCAAATTCAGTCGCTTACGTCCTTCAGCTTATGGCGGGACTTCCACAAGACAGGAGTACTGGCCAAGAGTGAGGTACTGGTCAGCTTGGTCCTGGTGCTCCTGGCAGCCACCATCTCCAGCTCAATGCGGGACTGCTTGCGCGGGAAACCCTTCCTGGGCCTGTTGGGTGTCCTCACCATATGCATCGCCAACGTGACGTCAGCTGGGATTTTTTTCATCTCTGATGGGAAATTTAACTCTACACTGCTTGGGATCCCCTTTTTTGCCATGGGTAAGTGGGCAGCTTTGTTCACGGATACAGTGGTGATTGCATGTAGGATTATTATAATTGCTGTGTGATTACTCAGGAGGTGGTGGTGTGTGGCTGTGTGTGGGGAGGGGGGGGGGGTGTAATCGTTTTCCACAGCAGTCATCAGGGTCAGTGGTTTTGCAACAATGGGCTTACAGAAGGAGAATTTGTGATATAAGGAATAGAAATGGAAGATAATTAGAGACCAACATTTTTGTGATACAATGGAAAATCTGTCAATGTTTGCCTGAAAATCCAAACCGATGGTAAAGAATGTCAAGTCTAAATGAATGAAAATTGATGTAGCATTAACGTGATCTGCAAATCTGATTGATGGTATAGTTAATGTACCACTTATGATAGACTTTCTGAGTAAATTGTTGGCACTTTTACATCATGGTGTGGTGGAACACATTGATGTAGAGCAGTGGTTCTTCTAACAGAAAGACTTACGGCAGGTGAACGTTTACATGTGGTATTTATACCATGGTATATATAAAGTATTGACAAGTGTTAGTGAGCTACAATGATTCATGTCTAGTTGTATAGAAAAGTTCTTTGGCGTAGGCCCCGTTCTCGGTCCAAGTCCTGGGGATGCAGATTTGGCTGATCCTACCTGAAGACAAGGGCAGGGGATGGACAGGGACCAACCTGGTGGTGGTAGGGAACATGAGCGTCATCAACTGCAAATGTAAAACAGAGAGTTACGTACTTATATACTCCATATGTCAAGCAGTGATAATTTGGCTATATCTAATATTTATGAACGAATGACATAGCATTAGAGTCTTCCAGGTAGAACTTAAAGCTATAATTTCTCACCTAGTGGTTCATCAACAGAACAATAAAAAAGCATAAGTAATAATTTGCAACTATATGTAATTGCGTTTGGTTAGGATAGCAAAATGAAACCGAGAGAACACTTTCCACATATCGTTTGTTGTTGATGTCACATATCGTGCATCTAATCAAATTATGTGGGGTTTACATATTAATGTAACTGGGTAAAGCCACCTAGCCAAATCAGGCTGATGACAAAAACCCTCATTCGCAAAACCATGAAAAAAGCATTGCAAGGTAAAACCAGCATATACTGCAATATACGTAGGTCTGTGTGTGGATGACTTGCACCAGTTTTCTAATGTGTGATTCTAAAAAAATGTTAATATTTTTATTTTTGAATAACTTGCATTTAAAAAAAAGTATTGCTCGTATTTTTGCTTTGCCAATGGAAATTGTTCCAACGAAATCAAACATCTCTGAAGAACACACAGTAGTGATGTTTAGTTCCTAAATGAATCCATGTTTTAAATGATGAGCGAATGATTCAATGACTCTTTCGTCCCTAAAATGGATTTTTTTTCAACTTATCTCTTTATTAGGTGAATCATTGAATCATTCAGTGGTCTTTCAGGTTTCTTTATCAAACCAGTGTTTCGAATGAAAACCTGAATCGGCTCAGTGAATGATTCGCTGACTCACATAAAGTCAGGTAACTCTGTAACCTGCCGAGAGTCAAAGGAAAATAAGGATAAGAAAAAAGATGAAGAATAATATAGAAAAAATACGTTGATTTCAATATTTGAGTGTTATGATATTTATTTTAATGTATAATTTTCTTGGTGACTTGACCAATGTAAAATCTGGTGTCTTTAATACACATTCTTGACTAAAACTTATTCCAGTGTTAATAATGTCAATCCAAAACGTGATCAGATAGCGAACACCTGTCATTGCACCAATTATTGCAATGTGAATCTAAAGGAACAACAGCAGAATTAGATAATTTTCTTTCTGTTGTTCATGCATCGGGGAGAATAAGGAACAGTCATTAATTTCCAACAGTGCTATGTTCTTTCTGCGGTGTTATTTTTATGGACCCCATGGGAACACAATCTAGCAAGCTAAAACAAACTTGGAAATTTAACGAACTCCAAACTCAACACATCTCACAGGTGTTAAAAACACCCTTATATTTTACACCTGTCTAGGTTGCATAGATGCCCTTAGGTGACGACTGTCACAACCCGCAACTGAGTGGAACTAATTAGCTTCGGATTTAAAGTACGTCAATTTGTTTTCTCCCATGGAGGTAGAATAATGATTCTCTCAAAACAAGGATATACAGGGTACAAAAGCACAATTACAACCTGCGGAGAATATCCGCTTACAGCTTCTTCTTATTCTCTTCTTATGATGGTTATTGTATCAGCGCAATATAATAATCAACCAACAATTACATGTGGCTTCCCAATTGAAGAAGACGATAATATTGTCAGTAGAGAGAGAGACTGACTTTACTGAATTTTTATGATCATGAATGTCCTTGTGAATCAAAGGTAATAATGCTCGGTGCTGTTGTATACTGACCTCTTAAGCTTCAGCCAGCCATTTACAGTGTCCCTAATGATCTGGGCCCCTCAGATGTTCAGTCTTATTGTAAAACTAGCCCAGCGTGGAAGATTAATTGCTCCCTGACCACTGGATTTTGAGCTTTTTGCAGAGTGCCAGAGGACCTGTGATTTACTATGCTTTGCATTTGAGCTTCACAGGAAGGACAATCTGGAGAAATAGATTTTGTCCCGCCGGTAAAGATGAATGTTGACACTCTACACGGTACATCACAATGTGCTGCGGGGTCCCCGGGGTGGCTCTGTTTGGTTGGCGAAGTGACAATGGATTTGGATTTGAAGTTTGTGGATGATACTCAAATGTAACTGTGGCCTGTTCCTCATACAAATATAAAGTATGGCTTCAGAAGTCTTGGAATATAGTTCTTGAGTCGTTTGGACTAGTTTTATGGTGTCCTTTGGTACTTTTTAGACAGACATGGTCACTATGAGCTAAATAAAAAAATCCTGGTAACACTTTACTTTATGTAAACTGCATTATAAAGGTATTCATAATGTACATCCATTATATATTGTCATAAATAATTGGAACCAAAGCTATAATGCATTATATTTTTTTGGCAGATTCCCTAAATTGGCAGTTTGTTATGTCTTTTAACACATTATACTTTCAAAAGGCGTAACAATCAATTGATAATTAATTATTTTAATGTATTAAATAATAACAATCTTGAGACCATACAACGCATTATTAGGTGCATTACAAGGCACAATTAATGCATTAAAAATACTTTTATATTGTGTTATATATAATTAAAGTGTTTGATGGGACAAAAAGGTTAACCACATAAGGGTGAGTAAAAAAATATGACAGAATCTTCATTTTAGAGTGAACTGTGCCTTTTAAAGGACTTGGCAGAAGATGGATGCTCTGCAGAAAACAATGTGTGATACTGTTGTCTGAGACAATCAATGGAGTGCGCTATACCTTCACTTTAAGTTTAGAGGTTATTTTTATTCAGACGAATACAGCAAGGGCCTATTTATAGACTTGCTTCCTGCCACACATCTTAACGGCGGATGCTTTGTTCTGCTGGGACAAATGACAGGATAGGAAATCAATGTCAAAGTACTCACACACCTCCTGATCTCAGTGTACGTACAGTAAAGCGGCTTGCTGTTTACGTAATGCATGATGAGCCTTGATCATTAAAATCAGAAATTACAAGGCTAGTTCTTATACTAGCACAGTTATTTTAGATATTTCAAAATACAATTAAATATATGTAAAGGAAAGGGATCGGATTTTTCACACTCAAAAAATGAAAATATCTGTCATTTTTTTTGAATGGTCCTCACTGCAGAACACGAAATCCAGGGGGAGGAGTTGAATCCATCTCCGCCCCCTGATCCCAAACCCCACCCCTAATCCTACCCATCTCCACCCCTTAGATCTGGATCCAACTCCGCCCCCTGGATCTTATGTCCTACAATGAGGTGCTACTGGATTATTTACTCACACTGTTGTCTTTCCATATGCCACCAAAGGATCATTTTTAAAAAAATCTTCAGGCAGCCAAAAAAAAGGGTTATATAATTATTATAGTATAATTAGTATATTATAGTGTAATTTACTATAATCATTAAAGCGTTTTATATCAGAAAGAAAATCTTCCAATCGTGGAAGTAGTTTTAATATTTCAATCTGTGGTCCTCTCTTCACCCTCTCTAAAAATAGTCTGATCTTCTGCTCTGTTGAACGTTCTGAAACTGAACAGATGCGAGAAGTTTATGTGGTGAGCGAGTCATGTTGACTGCAAAGAAATGAAAATTCAGAAAAGAAAAATAAAGATGTAGCCTGAAACAGGGATAGATTACTCAAAAATGAAAATTCTGTCATCATTTACTCACCATCAAGTCGTTCCAAACCTGTATTAATTTCTTTCTTCTATTAAACAGAAAAGAAGTAACAGTGTTTTAAAGAATGTTAGTGACCAAACAGTTCATGGACCCCATTGACTTTTTCTTCCCAACAGACCATTGACCGGTTTATAGTTGCTATTCTGTCCTTAGTTGCAATTTTAGCAACTTATTTACAAATGTTTAACCTATTGAGTAAAATACAACATGCTAAATATGTCAAAAAAACAAAAAACAAAACATTGCTGCACCTGGGTACCCATTGAGGGGTCATACATGTAGGGCCCACAGATCTAGGCTGCGGTGCCTGATTGTCCCGTTCGCCTGCATGAGGAGGTCCTTCCTTAGCGGTATAAGCGAGGGATCTGCGCCCAGCAGCTTCGCCAGTTCGGAGACTGGAAGGATCACATAAAGGGGGTGGCTGGGCCAGTTGAGCGCAAGTTGGTATATGCCCAAAGAAGGAGGAGTCCCGCCATAGCATCCAGGCTGGCTAATCATGACATGTAGTCCGTACAGACCAGGACATGGTTTCCCGCTAGATCTGGGTAAAAGGTGTTCAGAGCTAAATGAACTGCTCTCATTTCGAGGCAGTTGATATGCCCTCGCACAGTGCCCCCCAACCCAAGTTGGGGGCATCTGTTGAAACTGCTTTCCTCCTTGAGACCAGTCACGTGTTTACACCTGCTTGGATGGGTGAGAAGAGCACACTAAGGGGGTCTCGCAAGGAGAGAGTGAGGCACTCGGGAACTGGGCTGGCGTGGGCTCACTTGGTTCAGGCATCCTTTGGCCCCATCGCTTCGTCCATCATGGCTCGAGGGGCGGGTCGCTGTCCAAGAGGAGAGCTGGCTGCGAGCAGAGGATGGAGATGGGCAGGCTCTGGCGGGGCGGGCAGGCGCCCTTGTTGATTGGAGTCTCTCCGTAGGCGAGTCCCAGACATGGGGCACACTCGCTTTGTCTGTCAGCTTACATCCGGAACATCCAGAACACGGCATTTGCAACAACGCCGTTTGTGTTCTCTTTCTTTTTAAGCTTCTAAAGTGTTGCGACAGCGAACACACAAAGTGAAAGGATATAAGGCTTCTTCTGCAGGTTAACAGCGTTTCAAGGGAAGGCAGCGCCAAATTGAAGGTGCCATGTCCGCTGATGAGGTCGCTCGTTCCACTACAAAGGCTAGTCGACGGTGAAGGGTCAAAGGTCATCAAAGAAGGGTGTTCTACGCTGAAGGAGATTAAATCTGATTATATGGCGAAATGGTCTGCTTCTATAGACATAAGCCACGCCCATTCTGGCGGGTTCTGATGCACCCTGGGTTGGTTTGCACGTCTCATTCGCCTCGCCATAGGTTCATGTAGTTGGCGCAGGACAGCCAATGAGCTAGCTAGACGCTCTGCTCTGTCCTCGCTGTGCAGCTGAACTGCTTTTAAAAATAATGGCTTCAGTATTCTCGAGAAAAGGAGTTTTCCCACTGTGTATAGCTACGCAAAATGAAGTGGACGTTCTCAATAGGGAACTCTGACATTTTGCCATATGCACGCTACTTGTTTGTGGAGCAAAGCTGTTTTTTGTGGAAAAAAATCTGAGTATACTACTAGTAGCATATAAGTATATAATGAAGTTAAATGTGGTTTAAAGGTGCATATATCATGAGCCATATTGTAAATGTGTGTGTTTGTGTGTGTCTGTATGTTCGCGCAGTGGCGTAGTCACTCCCCAGCATGTCAGTTCTATTGATCGAGCTCATTTAGGGCCACAGACTGTGGAACAGCATGTGCCCTGGGATCTGGACCATCTTCTTGCAATTCTCTCCACACAAGCATGATTGTGCCTGGTCATGGCTAATGCACATTCACTGTGCCTGGGAAGCCCAATCCTGTCTCAGTTACCATTCCAGAAACAAACATGCGCAAACACCAACATTTACAGCAGACCTTTGCAGTCTCCCTCTGGAAAATGTAGATGATGGGGTGTTAGTAGATTGAAAACTGACCATGTTGAATGTCATTGATTTTACTTAGTGCTAGAAGGCAAGAGCAAGTCATGGGGAAGAGATTAGGGCTCTTACCAATGAACTACTTATCACAAATGTCTTCAAGCATCACATATTACATGCCATTAAGCCTGTGGCTGGATAATTTACCATTGTCTGGTGGAAGAATCAGGGTGAGAAAGGTTTGTTGGACATCAAGAGAAAACTTTCATTTGCATAGTTTGTTCAGGCATGATGTGCCACTACTGAATCAGTGCGTGAAATAGAAATAGTAACAGACGTCATTTTTCTGCCTCCCTCTGTTTGTCATTAATATTCCAGTCCTTTTATATTTCAGTTGTATGATTAATGTTTCACAGGTTTTTTTTCTGATTGGAAATTACAGGAATGGATTTTTTTCATTTAGTGGCTTGCTTCAAGTGAAATAATTTGCATTAAAAATGCAAGAGTGCTTTGGATTAAAGCAGTTTGAACTTGATAATATTTGTACTGTCAATTTTATGCTTCTATACAGTGCAGTTGAAATAGATCTTTTGTTGGAGGCCTTGAACACACTGACGTATGCTGACAGTGGCATGTTTTACAATGACATGAAATACTGTCAGATTGTAAGGTATACTTCCATGAGTTTTTGTAACTGAAGCCACGGCATATAGAAACTGAGTGGCGTTGGAGGGAGAACATGAGCTATTCAACCATTTCCATGATTGCTGATATATTGTTTAAAATTGCACTATATTGTTTCTGCTGTAGTTTGCTGTCTTTTTTATATCAATGTAGCCTCATTATTTTGTGCAGAACTGATAATATTTCTGTAAATTTTGAAATAGTGTGTGGCCCACATACCACAATAAATCCAGGGCATTTTGTTCAGTTCATTTGGCAATTCAGCAGAAAAGTAGGCCAAAAGAAAGATCTGAAAGTTTTAACTAATCATTCACAATGGATATAAAGCCCAAACTTTTTATTGGTCTACTTTTATTGGACATCCTTTTTCATATGTGAATCCTTTGTGCTTTCTCTTGGATATTTTTAGATTTGTTCTTTATGTTCAGCTTAGAGACCTTATAGGTCTATTGATCATGTATAAATGTAATATTTGATAAAAAGATTAAAAATAACTCACTGTCGCCTAACAGAATTGCATTTACAGTACTGTTTAAATGTTGTTTTCATAAGCGACAGTAAAATATGCTGATCTTTTCAACTTTCTATTCATCAAAGAACGATCAAAACTTTAAAATATATATTAACAACAGAAAATATTATTTAAATAGTAACAATATCTCATAGTATTACTGTATATGTTTAATCAAATAGATGCAGCATTGGTGAGTATAACGACCCCAGACTTTTGAATTGTAGAATATTTTACCATAATCCTGTTAAATTTCAATCTTGAAAATCTATAGGTTATACATTGAAACTTATCCATCGCCAAACACAGCTAAATGATGGTTCGTAAAGTCAACAGCAAGACTGATGAGGTCCACTCCAATGAAATTACGTGTGAGTAACTCAAGCCATCTGCTGATTTACAGGCAGTCCATTTGCACAAGCCTTTTCATTAGCAGCTGCAAATGCAGCAGATGTGTGGGGTACGTGCCACAAAAAGCAGCAGCCATTCAATACAACGACAGAAGTGTCACACCATTCTCTCCATCTTCTGACTGCAATCGTTTGACTGGCTCTGCAAAGCGCCCAGCTCTCTACTCTGGCACTGTTGTGTTGAGTTTGGTGCAAATTGCACACCTAATCCTTAGCAGCGGGATTAACTGTGTGCTGTGATGTGTGCCGTGTTAAGATAAGTTCACTGTCAAACGAGATGCTAATTTTGGGCACTTTTGTAATCCTGCGTTCTCAGCATGTTTTATTTTGATTTTTTGAATGAGCACTGCCATCATACTGATAATGTCATGAGACAAAATGAAGCCGTTTGAGCTGTAAAATAACAAATTTCGTTTTGTTTTTCAGAACAAAACTTACCTCAAAGCAATTGAGAAGCTTCTCCTTTAAATTTTTGAGAAATAAAATTGTGTCAGATAATAATAAGATATAATAATAATAAGACTTTGTGATATGATATATAAAAAAGCACAATAAATCGAGTTATTTTTGTTGAGACATTTGCTGCAAAGAAGGAATAAGATGTAATACCAGCAAGCATGCTTCTTTAATGACACATTTATAAAAAGATATTATGGTACGGTACTAAATGACTTCCAAATTACTGTAACATGATATTTGGTTCTACAATATACTTTTTGACACCATTTGGAAAATAAATAAATGAAAAATAAAATACTGCACTACTTCCAGAATAGCTGTTCAGAGGATATATAGTCTATTGTATGTGTCTTGTCACTGCAGCACAGAAATACTGACACAGTATGGAAATGTGTGTAATATTTTTTCCCATCTTCTGTCACAACTGGACATGCTTTATTGGAGGTGTGCGAAGGTTCCATCCGTAGGGTGTTTTCCTGCAAGTGATGGATGTGTTTGCAGCTGCTCTTGTGCTGAAGTTTTAAAGCAGTAATTTTGTTTAATGACTCACTGCATTGCAGCGAGAGAGGTGATGCAGCTCTTTATATTGAAGCCACGGCTTCAGAGTAGCTTTCCTCCAGCCGGTGCCGGCTAGAACTGTCCACAGGAGGCCTGTGACAAACTGCCCTCTTTAGCTATGGGGACTGTTGTACCTGTCCACCAGCACCCAGAGACATGAGGAACAGCCCTTTATTTCCTACCGTACCCCTTGTGAGACGTGCAGAGAAAATTTCGGTTCTGTTCTCTCAAAGTAGCATGAGAAAAACGCTGAAGGAAAGGGATTCGCTACGAATGAATTGCACCCACTGTTGATTTGAGCACGCTGTCTGTATTGTTTCAGTGCCTGATTCACTAAAGGAATTATGCAAATCCTGTAACACATAAACCCAACGCAATTTTTCCGCAGTGCAATTCCTCCTTTTAGGCCAGTTTTAGGTTTTAAGGATGCTTTTTCCACAATCCCGTTTACCAACGTTGCGATCAGCTTTTGTACTACGCTGAAGAAAAATAAAAACAGTTACTTTAGCATTTTCCCTCTAGTGAAGATGAATTGCAGATGGAGTGAAAAAGTATTTGCGCTTATACTGTGTAAAAAAATATTATAGTAAGTTCACTCCTAGATGTCCTCACTGTTGTATGTGAATAATATGCAGTATAGAGGGAATGCATTGACGTCACTTTCCCGCCGGAACAACCCCCCTTAGCCTGACTGAGTGGCAAAAGATCTGCTGCGTGACTGGATTTAATAGGGGAAAATGCGACTAAAATGAACAATTTTATCAATTTAAGCTAAATGCTGAACTCAATATAGTGTTCCTTACAACTTACTAAAGATCCAGTGATCCATGGATATTGACATGCAGCCAGGAATCATGTTGCCTGACATTTATGTTTGCCTGATTTTTGACACTGGGGAAATAAAAGCAATATAGACCTAAACATAAAGCAAATTTGCCTGTGAACGCTTTATATAAATAAAATATTGGTAGGTCTAAATCCGGGTGATCACTTATATCAGTGTTATATATAGCCTATATATCATCATATCGTCCAGTATGAGGGTGAAGTAAATGTTTGCATGTCAGGGACAGCAATGGGTCACTCCCCCCTCTTTGTTCAGGAGCATTCATGGTCCCCGTTGTCCGATTAGGCATAAGTGCTGGACAACTAAAATCATCAAACGTTGTGGAAATGGTTTTATTTAAAATACCTCAATATTGTCTTGTCTGACTGTGCATGTGATTTATAACCGACAGGAGTAGGCCTCCCTCGTGTCATCTCACGGCTTTGTGGTTTCTGTTTTGAATGCACTCTATTTGCTGCTGCACTCCTTAACGTTTGCCGCCACTGCTGCAGCAAAACGTGTCAATCTTGTTTCAAGATGTTGATTTGGTACGCGCTCCTCTAGTGGCCCCGATTTAATCTACACCCTTGAATGGATGGACCCCTTTTGACAGAGCTTGTTTGAATTACTGACATACCCCCAATGCTATTTTAGGAGTAAGCTTTTGCATACCATCACAAAGATGAAGAAAGAATGAATTCCTTCTTCAAAGGTGAAAAAATAAAGCAACAGAATACATTTTATAATGGTGAACATTTTTCTCATATTTGTTAAAGCAAATCCCTATAGCTCAGTGATTCTGAGCCTACGCAGGGGGATCTTGGCAAGATTAAGGGTACTTTTACATGACAATGATGTACAAAACGGAAGTGTTTTTCCTTTGCATTTTTCGTGTACAGACTTCAGCGTTCCCAGTTCACAAGGATCTTTGAAAACAATACAAAACACTGTATTATGCATCCCATGCCAGTAGTTGGTGATGTCACTTAGTAAAGAAAAACTAATACGCATGCTCATGACGTCACTGTGTTTTCACAAATTCGTGTTTTTGTAGTTTACATGGAGACAATAACTGTATCAGTTTTCAAAAGTTAGCATTTTTAATGCATTACACCAGTCTTTGTAATTGACAGCTTAACTCTTTGCTTTTACTTTAAGAAGTGGATCAGGCTATTTAAATAATAGAAATGTTAAAGGGATAGTTCACTTTGAAATTCATTTTTGATATGTTTTCGCTTACCTCAAGGGAATCCAAGATGTAGGTGTCTTTGTTTCCACAGTATTTTCAATTTTGATATTTAGGTCAAACCATTCTTGTCTGTCAGTCATATAATGGAGGTATGGGGGTCCACTTCAAAAAGCATGCACAGTGAAGTCCAAATTAAACATGATTTAATGACTCGTAAATGTAAAAGTTGATGGCCTAAGACACGAAACGAGCGGTTTGTGTGAGAAAAGTAACAGTATTTACATTGCTTTTACCTCTTGTAACCACAGGCACATAGCGCCCGTGCCCTCACATCACTTGGACGTGGCGTTTTCTCACACTAACCGCTCGTTTCGTGTCTTAGGCCATCAATGTGTACTTCCATTTATGAGTCATTAAATCATGTTTAATTTGGACTTCTCTGTGCATGCTCTTTGAGGTGAACCCCATAAACCACCATTATATGACTGACAGTCAAGAACGGTTTGACCTAAAAATATCAAAATTGAAAATACTGTGGAAACAAAGACACCTGCATCTTGGATGCCCTTGGTAAGCTAAAACAAAATTAATTTCAAAGTAAACTATCCCTTTAATGGTAAATGATAGAGTTTTTTTTTCATGGTTTGGTATAGATAGGTAGGCTTCTCTGATGGGGTTGTTAGACTGCGTAAAACTGCAAAAAAAGACTTTAAAACACTGATCTTAGCGGATGTGCAGTTGTTTAGTCATGTTTTGTCCTATTTCATAAGAGACTTTTAAACCGAGCACATTTTCTTACTGCCCTTGACCAGCAGCCTGATGGCACTCCATTTATATTGTGGTGATTCATTGCACGGCACACACTGAAGAAATCGCCATGTCATTCTGATAAGGAGGAATTTTGTATTCCATTCAGAATTACCATTCTAGTACTTCTCATTTGGAAGGTGATGACATCCAGAGTTCCAGACTCAGAACAGTAGAATGCTGCCAAGTAAAACTATCATCTTTGTATTTTTGTTGTTATTAATAATGAAGTATATTATGACAAGTGCTTACAGGTCATCAGTACCCCTTTGCTGGCACCAAACCAGAGATGTTTTTAACTCATAACAACATTTATGAAATATTCTTTAATGAGTGAAACTCATTTAAAAAAAAAAAAACATTATGAGAAAGGACTTCTGTGACAGTCCAGCGGCAAAATGTTGTTTCATATGCAAGATTAATTTTAAAAATAATGTGGAAATTCATGCTTATTTTTGTTGCAGAAACATTGTGGAGTTCAGTGTTTACATTGCCTGTGCATTCTGATGCAATTTGAGTATATAATCTGTCATGTGTAACTGCATTTAATTGGTACTGAATAAATAGTAGATAAATTAGATTCCATTTCCATTAGCAAAGATTAAGTGAAACCTTCTTTGCAGAATTCTTTGCAGATTTTGAAAATAATAAATGGCACTCACTTCATGAATTGAATTAATCTTCTTAATTGGAGAATGCGAAACAATTGCTCAAGCAGTGATGGTGTTTTTTTTATGAGATAGCAGGGTCCGTAATTGTTTTGTTGATCTATATAATTTGGCAAGTAGTGACCCATGTTCACACTCAGATGTCTGAATGTTTCATTATACCAAACTTTGTTGAGTAGTTTTGCTTTTAATTGCCATTTAGCAGCTGCTTTACATTCAGAGTAGCTTCCTGTTATTGCAGAGACAGCCATTTCAGAGCAACCCAAAGCAAAGTGTCTTGCTGAAGTGTACTTGATGATAAAAAGCAAGTGATGCCTGAAGTCAGAACTCATTTTTTGAGTACATGTTATTGAACATGCAGCCACCAGGTTACCACCAGTCCACCATGTAACATCCGCATCTTGCAGATGAATTCACAGACTAATGGACTTCTTCTGCCTCTTAATAAAACTAAAAGCAAGCAAAGACAGTCCATCTGACTCATTATGTTGGCACAATCCTTTATGGTTAATTAGATTTTTCTCCATGTCTGTCAGATCAATGAAAATTTATGATTTTGGAGAAAGAGGTAAGGGATGGTGTTTGTGATAGGCCGTGATGACCTTGCTGTTGAGTGAACTATTTTGTGGGTGAAAGTCAAATGTATTAATAGGGTCAAAGGTAACAGTGTGCACACACACGCACTAGATCTGATGAATGGAGCTTGAGTGATCCCATAGGTGGATGGTAGTAGAGTTATTGAATTACTGCTCATCTTATAACTATCATGAAAGATTTATTTTTCCATAATGCACATTTAGTGGTTGACCATTATGGGTTTTTCAGTGGCCGATGACCATGCCAATAACTAGCCAATGGCTGAAAAGAAAACTGATACAGTGGGGTCCAAAATTCTAAGGACACGTAAAACACCTGGGATTCAAATTTTAATATAGAATTTAAAGTTTTTAAATTAAATGTTTTTTTTATTTTTTTAAACAATGAAACAACTAAAAATTAATAAGAAAATGTTAAGATTCTGCTCTGTTTGTTTACTCTAGATAGATTCTTGTGAACATTTTACTCGAACTGTAATGTCATTTGTAATGATTTTTATTAATAAAGAAAAATACAAGATATAAGTGTTTTCACTAGTAATCTAAAACTAGTTTGGCCTTCACTGTATAAAATGCGGTAACAATTTACAATGAGCTTCATTAGTAACCATTAGTTAATGTATTAACTAACATGAACTAACAATAAGCAATACACTATTTATTCATCTTTGTTAATGTTAGTTAATAAAAATCCAGCTGTTCATTGTTTGTTCATGTTAGTTCACAGAGCATTAACTAATGTTAACAAATGTATGTACGAAAAAATGTATGTGTGTGTGTGTGTATATAAATTATATATATATATATATATATATATATATATATAACATATAAAGTTATATAAGTATATATACAAGTATGCATAAGTTCTGAAACAATTGAATGGGAAAGGCCAAAAATCAAACCTGTTCGATAGATGTAGGCCAAAAATAAATGCTGCATACATCCAACTATATTATATTTATATCAAAGTGTACATTTTGTTAATTAAAATCACTTATATTCTGTACATTTTAATGCAAAGTGTTTTTTCGTATATTTCTCCCTTCTTGTGACATGACATGGCTGGCCAAATGAACATCATGGGCCAACCTTGAATGGATACATTTATTTTAATTAATTTAAATATTATAAGAAATTATATATTATGTAATTGGAAGTATTCAAATTCACTGAAAAAATGTAAACAAACAAAAAAGTATATTGTCTGCTGACACATGCTGTTATTAGATTTAGGAACTGACACAACTATCACTTCTGTTAATCAGCCAAGTGGGCAGTTTTCAACCAATGCGCCGATAATCCGAAATTGGGCAATTAATCACCCTGCTGATGTATCGGTCTTTCACTACTCGTGTTGTATATTTTTGTAGATTATATTTATGCTGGCATTACTATGTAATCAAATATTCTCTGTGAATTTTTCATGCATCAAATTATAAATTGCTGCTTCTTTTTCTTTCAGGACATGGAACAAAGGGTGTGTTTGAGCTTCTGGCAGGCTGGAGAAGAACCAGAGAGAGTTTGCCCTTCAAGGAGAGGGTGGCAGATGCGTTCGCCGACGTGATGGTGTGCTACACTATGACCAGCTCGCTCTATATTATCACCTTCGGCATGGGTGCCAGTCCTTTCACCAACATTGAATCTGTGAAGGTCTTTTGTCAGAGCATGTGTGTAGCAATCCTGGTGAACTACTTCTACGTGTTCTCGTTCTATGGCTCCTGCCTGGTGTTTGCCGGACAGCTGGAGCAAAACCGCTATCACAGCGTCTTCTGCTGCAAGATCCCCTCTGTGGAGTATCTGGAGCGCCAGCCCACCTGGTTTAAGACCATGATGAGTGACGGCCACGACCTGTCTACACACCACGACAGTGTGCCGTACCAGAACCACTTCATTCAGCACTTCCTGAGGGAGCATTACACAGAATGGATTACCAACACCTATGTCAAGCCTTTTGTGGTTATCCTCTACCTGATTTATGCCTCCTTTTCGTTCATGGGGTGTTTACAAATCAGCGATGGCTCCAATATAATTAATCTGCTAGCTAGTAATTCGCCCAGTGTGTCATTCGCCCTGACTCAACAGAAATACTTCAACAACTACAGTCCGGTGATTGGGTTTTACATCTACGAACCCATTGAGTACTGGAACTCCACAGTGCAGGAGCACCTCAAGACATTGGGCCAGGGCTTTAATAAGATTTCGTGGATCGATAATTACTTTCACTATCTGAGGGTCGTGAATGTCAGCGCATCAACCAAAAGTGATTTCATCAACATCCTCAAGACTTCTTTTCTGAGGAGCCCAGAATATCAACACTTTGTGGACGACATAATTTTCTCTAAAAACGGAGACGAGTATGACATCATCGCATCCAAGATGTACTTGGTGGCCAGGACGACCGAGAAAACCAGGGAGGAAGTCGTGGAGCTGCTGGAGAGACTTCGACCTCTCTCCCTTATAAACAGCATCAAGTTCATAGTTTTCAACCCAACGTTCGTGTTCATGGACCGCTACAGTTCCTCCATCATCTCCCCCATCCTGACGTCGGGTTTCAGCGTGCTCACTATTCTCATCCTCACCTTCTTCCTGGTCATTAACCCACTGGGGAACTTCTGGTTGATCTTGACCATCACCTCAGTGGAACTGGGCGTCTTGGGTCTCATGACGCTTTGGAATGTAGACATGGACAGCATCTCTATCCTGTGCCTTATTTATACTCTCAACTTTGCCATGGATCACTGTGCCCCCCACCTCTACACGTTCGTACTGGCCACTGAGCACACACGGACTCAGTGCATCAAGATCTCTTTAGAGGAGCATGGGGCCGCCATTTTGCAGAACGCCTCTTGTTTTGTTATTGGGATAATGCCTCTTCTCTTTGTGCCTTCTAATCTGACCTATACACTGTTCAAGTGCTCCCTTCTCACAGCCGGCTGCACAGTGCTGCACTGTTTTGTCATCCTACCGGTGTTTTTGACATTCTTTCCACCCTCGAAGAAGCGGCACAAGAAAAAGAAACGGGCCAAACGGAAAGAGCGGGAAAGAGAGAGGGAGAGGGAGAGAGAGGAAATAGAGTGCATTGAAGTCAGGGAAAACCCAGATCATGTGACCAGTGTTTGATTGAAAGAAGTGTGTGAGCGTAAGTGATAAGAAATCAGCTCCCGTCCACTAGGGGGCGACGTCAGGCGGCACTTCACAGGTCCAGAGGTGGCCGGGTCCGGCGCTCTTGCTCCTGGGGTGACCCTTGCGACCCCAGCACTCAACAACAATGCTGTCCAGAGTAAAAAAAAAATCCTCCTCACTCATGTCTTGTGCACCCTTCGTCCAGAACAGTGTATAGCATCTGCAGCTGCTAGCTTACGCTAACATGAAAGTTGAGCAAAAAGGTTGTCTGTATACATTAACAAATTCAGAAAACCAAAACTGAAGGACTCCAAAAATGTTAGCATGAATCTATATGCAGGTTGGATCTCTAGTGGTATTCCCAAGGGTATTTGTTTGTTTTGTAAGAGTAGATATCGCAACCAGATATATTTGCTCTTATTTAGCACCAATATGAATCTTTTTTTTTTTTAACTGTTATGCATCTCACATTCCTCCAGCCTTGTGCTTACATAATTCATCTAGACCAACTCTGTTTAAAAATAACTATGTGAAAAATAGTAGCAAACGGAAGTAGTGGTTTTCAGCTTCCATCAAATTATGCAACACTCTCCAACAAATAACACTTGGCATGCATTTATCACAAATGTCCTGTAGCAAATCTAAGAGTGTGTTCGCAATTTCTCTGGTAGCAGTTACTTAGACTCGATCCCCGAGAGGTCCCACCTTATTCCTAGAAAATATCCTCCGAGCAAAGCATTAATGGCCAATAGAATGAGTTATTGAGGACTGGAAAAGGTGTTTTTCTCCTTTAAATGTTCAGTGAAAGTACATTTGTCAAATTTGACATTTAGCTGATATTCAGACTGTAATTTGTTCTACTCTTCTGAGTAAACAAATGGCATCTGAAGGTGTAGAGAGTGTATGAATCACTAAAATGTTTGCATAATATTAAACTGCATATGCCATTTAAAAAAGATTTTCCTAAACACCCAAGCGACTCATTCATGAGAAAAGAGACTTGTAGCATGTCTTAAATCTGCATTGCTATGGTCTGTTTGATTACTTGCTTGTGTGTTTGCTCGTTACATTAACCACAAATCTGGTCATGAACCGGTTTGTGTAGTTAAACTGCGCAATGACAAAGAGATTAGAACATTTTCCTTACTGTTGCTTTCTGTATACCGTTATTTTGCACATTAGCCAGATTCAGTACGTGTAAAAAAACGAGGGTAGGTATAGTTAAGTGTAGCATGTGTTTCGTCTATATTTGTGTGTGTTTGCAGGGATGAGCAGTGCAGATGATATACACTGTGTTCACGTTGAAGAAATATCTTGCACAAATCACGTAAAGGTATCAAGGTGCATTCTGGTGGAAAATAGTATGTCTCTAATGTTTCAAGTATTGGCTCTCTTGCATCAGGCAATGTTACGTATTAGCAAAGTAGTCTCAGTTTTGATCTGTGGGGAATTTTTACGTCACAAATATGTTTATTGGACATGAAGCACCAGTCAAACCTTATATGGCATTATGAAGCAACACAAAAGGTAATGTAGAAAATTAAAAGGATACATTTCGGTTCACCAAAAAATGAAAATTCCGTCATCATTAAAGGGTTAGTTCACCAAAAAATGAAAATTCTGTCAGTATTTATTCACCCTCATGTTGTTCCAACTCTGTAAGACCTACAACAGCAGATCATACTCTATTAAACTATTAACTTGACTCGAAGCAGAGAGAGAAGTAAATGAATACTTGAAATAAAGTCGTTATTTTTGTTGTTTTTTTGCGCACAAAAAGTGTTCTCGTCATTTGATAAACTTAAGATTGAGCTACTATAGTCACATTTTTTTTGTTTGTTTTGTTTTTTAAATTTCAAAGCTTTTTTTTTATTTGAACAATTATTCATGTACAAACAGCAAGGCAATAGTAACAATTCTTTACATTACACAAACAAATACATACAGAACAGGTGCATGAAACAAAATAAACTTAAAATAAATAAATAAGATGTCTTTAATAACTTTTCGAGGCCAGCAAGTTTCAATTCCTCAAGAAGCCTATGGACTAGTATGCAGGAGTGATCCAGCTCTCAGATGTAATGAAAAATATCTTAATTCGTGTTCCGAAGATGAACGAAGGTCTTACGGGGTTGGAACAACATGAGGGTGAGTAAATACTGACAGAATTTTCATTTTGGGGTGAACTATCCCTTTAATTTGAAAGTTTATGGCACTAAATTAACAGCTGTTTGCTTTTTGCAAGACTCATTTCCCCCACCGCTTGCATCCCGGAAGCCTATTAGTTAATGTTCCAATAATCACAGATTAAAAATATTGAGTATAAATATTTCATCAAACTCTGATTGTCCTAATCAACAGTGTAAAGGTGTAATCAAAGTAATTATACCCTTATCTCATGCTACAACAAACTGTTCTCGTCCTTGCCATGTTTCCATTGGTTCAGATAGATTCAAATTGATTCTACAGTAGGTCAGTCATTGCAATGTATGCCTCAAGATAGACTGCCTAGTGCCAATAAATTTGGAATTTAACCCCCCAAAAACAATGTTAAAATTCAGCTAGTTTTAGTTCCGCTGTGTTTATAGTACATTTCATAATTATCAAACTGTGCAACATGTGTGTGGTAGCCAGAGCCTTACTGATCCAGTCAAACAACTGGATTCATTGTAGAGTCATTCCAAAGGCAGAAGGCCTCTCGTCGGGAAAGGTTTCAAGTTTAATTGAGAGGTTAAGATACATGGACCAAAATGTTTGCTACAGAAGCATTAGAAAAGGCCACGGAACTAATGTCACCATTGATGATCCTATGTTTTCATTGACTGTTTAAATGTCAGAGGTACAGTATTGGACACAAGTTGATGGCCACTGTGTTAGATGCAACATTCCAAACCCAGCAGGTTTCATAAACATTAGTTAGTGAAACCTAATGTACTTAGGGTAGGGTCTAATATCGATGGCATCCCCACATTCTGTCATTCGTGTTGGAAGGGGGCATGCAAATTAAATATAGGAAGGCAAGAGATGCATAATGAAAATGATGAAAAATCATATACTTCCCAAAATGACTGTGTATGCATGTATTGTATGTATGCATGTATTTAGTTTGTGTGAGTAATTTTTCCCCCTGACTTTTTGAGAGCTGTAGTTCCTGGAGGGAACTCTTTGTTTCAATGCATACTTGATACCATCTTCAGAAATGTATGTTTTAGAGTTTTTATTTTATTTTCTGGTGTGCTTTAAGCCAGTGGGAAAATGAATTGTAAAATAAATGTATAAAATTTTCTAATTTTTTAAAGAAATAAGAGGTGAAAACAGTTTTTAAAAAAAAAAAATACAAGTCATGTTATTATAAAAAGCAATAAAGAACAAAAAAAAGAATAAAATAAATTCTAAACTTAGTAGGCCAGTAATAACATACGGAACGTTATTGCATCCTCACAAGTCTGTTCTCGTCACACTACAATATGTTTAATCTTTCGTTAAAGCCTATATGAAAACGTCAATGTAATTTTGCAGGTGACAACGTATCTCCGGCATAATCCATTTCTTTATAGGTGGCCAAAACTGAATATTAATTAGAAAACTTAATTAAAATGCAAGATATATAGTCATAGATAGAGAGTTTGTAGGAACTTTGCTAAATATATTGATAAAGCTATTAAAACGCCAAATAACTCTGTTGACAAATCAGGACATTTAATTAAGTTCCAATTATGTAACCCAACTGCGTGTATATTACAACTAGCTACTAAACTGCTGGTGTTATCTCTAGAGTTAAGACTGTATAGATGAAAATCTGCATATTGTTCTTTTTGTTGTGATGCACATTCTTTGATCAGGCCATAAATCACTTAGTTGACATTCTTATTATCTGCTTTATTTAACTTCAAAGTGGCCCACAAATCAAAGTCAACACAAAGTCGCCACCGTTTTCAGTGAAACCACATACTTCAGGCATGCAGCTACAGATTCTGAGGGCCATAAATCAAATATGCACTTTTGGGCTCCAATCGATTTGACAACAAGCATGTTATTTTAGATTTCATGAGCTAAGACTGTGAATCATTGCGAAACTTGTATAAATTATTTGTTAATCATTGCCATTACAGGGTACGCATTTGCTGAACCCGATTTTCTTCACATGCAAAACCAGAGGTCAAACAACACACAAAAAACAGATACTTTGTCTAATATGTAAAGCGAATTTCACTCTACAAAACTTACAAGTCAACTTCTGATTGTTTAGTCAGGAGATTTATTAGGTTAAAAAAAGAAGCACATTTAAATTTAAGATATGCATACACAGGACACTGTACAGTATAAATGTTTTTCCAAATTAGTCACCGTTATATCATGGCAGTTTGCTATTCAGAATACAGATTATTTCTGTTGTGTGTAATTTCAACTGTATTTTACATTGCCAAGGACAAAAAAATCAACGCAATACACAGCGGGACCTTTCTAAAACAGAACAAACATCTCTCAGATGATATTGGGAATTCAAGGTGATGATAAAACACTGGATATCGGACAGCTTTTTACCACACACCAGCATGTAGTGTTCTCCATGATCAGGTCACTCAGAGCAATAATGTGACAAAAAGCGCAAAACTGTATGTTGCTGTTTCCCCTCTGATGCATACGTTTAGCCTCTGCCAGGGTCCAAAATTAACACTTTTTTAATTACACTATACTGTAATTTTCTCTTTTATTTGGGCAATGTTTCCACAATGCAATTCTGACCTTAAAGGAGTAGTTTACTTTTTTTTTAAAACTTTTGCTGATAATTTACTCACCCCCATGTCATCCAAGATATCCATGTCATTCTTTCTTCAGTCGAAAAGAAATTAAGCTTTTTGATGAAAACATTCCAGGATTTTTCTCCATATAATGGACTTTACTGGTAACCAAACGGTTCAAGGTCCAAAAGACAGTTTCAGTGCAAACTGTTCAAAGGACTTTAAACGATTCCAGGCGATGAATAAGGGTCTTATCAAGCGAACGCTCATTTAAAAAAAAAGTTTAAGTTTTATAAACTCAAATGGTCGCCTTGCTCTATTCTGTGATGCACGTTCGTGACTCTCCTGTTCAAACTCGTTCATCAAAATGAACACATCTTTTTCCGAGTCAATACGTTCATTTCGTTCATTGAATGAACCAAATGACACGAAAAAAGATTTGTTCATTTTGATAAACGAGTTCGAACAGAAGAGTCACACAGAACAGCACAAGCTGAGCATTTGAGCTTATAAAACCTAAAACTTTGTTATTTTTGTTTTAAAATGAGTGATCGTTTTGCTTGATAAGACACTTTTTCATCGCCTGAAATCGTTTAAAGCCCTTTGAACAGTTTGCAGTTTGCACTGAAACTGTCTTTTGGACCTTGAATCGTTTGGTTTCCAGTGAAGTCCATTATATGGAGAAAAATCCTGGAATCAAAAACCTTAATTTCTTTTCGACTGAAGAAAGAAAGACATGGACATCTTGGATGAGTAAACTATCAGCAAAAGTTTTTTTTAAAAGTGAACTACTCATTTAAGCTTGGAAAATGGTCTATATCAATATTCTTTTTCAAATGCAGGTAAAAACGGCTTAGGTGATTTGGATCAGTTATTAGAACAAAGTACTTGTACAAATGTACATAATATATATTGTTTTACTTGTATATGAAATATTACATTACTAAGATACAAAAGGAAAAAGAATGATTCACCTTTATGTATTTGTGAGCAGTTATGTTTCACTGCGAGACTGTACAATAACCTGCACTGATTGCAACAAATTTGCAATAAATTAATGATAATTCATTATTTCATACAATTAAAATAATGTGAAATATGGTTTCGTGACAATTATTTATGGCTGGAAAATGAATTGATAAAATGTACAAGTGTAGCAGCAAGAAGTTAACTTTGGATCCTGGCCATATGACACATATCATACACTTATCCATCTCTGGCTTGTTTCTAGCCAGGCTATACAAAACACATCAGTTCTTCATTTTCTTTCTCTTTTTATAGTGAGCTCACAGTTGTTCACTGCTGTATCTGTATTAACTCTACAGTGTGGTTTTTACTGTAAAACCATAATAATAATAATAATAAGTGGGATGGCGAGTTGTAAAAGATTTTAAACAAAAAAACAAAAAGGCTAATTAGAAGTGACTTGTTGTCAGTAATCTGACAACAAGCGTTTGCATTTACCATTAGGAAAAATGATACTTGACGATGCAGAATAACTGTGTTTAAGATTCTGTTCTTTGTGTTTGGTAATTTTGCCGGCATTTACTTCTTTTGTGTTTAAGCTAATAAGCACTCATTGGAGACTGTGTGATTGTTATGCAAGTGCTCATCGGCAGGGCCGGCCCGAGGCATAAGCGAACTAAGCGGCTGCTTGGGGCCCCCTGGCCACCAGGGGGCCCCCTAATCGAGGTTATTTTTTATTTTTATTTTTTTAGATGACTTAAACAAGTGACATAAATCAATGAATGAATGAATATGACTGAATGAATAGTTCAAGACAACAAAATTCTGATTTAATGGTCAATATACCTGCCTACAAGTTACAACTGCTGCTCTGTCTGCCAGCGTTTAAGTCATACGCATAATCTTCTAGACACCTCGCGCGTGCATAGACAATTCGTGCGCAACTGCGCCTAGTCACGGTATCGGTTTAAGTTGGAGAAAATAGCCCGCAGGAGAACTTATCCTTCAAGGTGTAAGGGTAGCAGTTTGAATAAATAATAAACATAGCAGTTTGAACTCTTCTCCACTTTATTATACCACACATCAGATCTCCAAACACCCGCGACACTCCAGTAGCCTAGCAAGTGCGCACGACCCATCTACGGCAAGCCCCTAGGGGAAAAATACATTGCATACACACATACAACGAGCGCCAGAACATCATAACCGGTATTATAGTAACAGACTGTGTTGATTATGTCATGTACTATATAACAAAGTCTGTTACAATAATAATAATAACAATAATAAAGAGTTTGAGGATAGTTACTCTGTATTGAGACAGTTGAGAAATAGGCTAGTAATATTTTTAGTTTTCAACAATAGCTGAGACCCAGAAAGTTTTTTTTTTTTTAATTTAGTTTTTTTTCATGTCATCACATTGTTTAGAGCATAATAAACAAATGGTAAAAAAAAACAACAACCTTTTTGAAAAATTATATTTTATTCATATGTAATACTTTGTCCTCTGTAGTGGACACCAGGACTCAGTTGTTAAAATTAAATGACATACAATGTGTAGGCAAAAACAATGGGATTTTTTTTCCAATCACCAATACATTTTGGGGTTTCAGGATTTCTTTGAACTAAAATTTGTATAAAGATGATTATCAACTATGTTATGAAAGATATAATGGAATTAATTGATACACCAATTTACTTTATGCAATATATGGGTAAAATTGGCATAAATTAATATTCCCATTCAATGCAAAGTATCTATACACTGTATCTAATTTGCACATTAATGTGTTCTTGGAGCAACATTTAATGAGGAAAGAAGTGTAAGCATTGGCGTAATAATAAGCAACATTTTAATAATAATATCTAATATGTCATAAGAATATTGACGTATAATTTATTTACATATTCACTTGTTATGTCTCCCAGAATGCCTGATAAACATGATTTATGTCCTGATGTTCTCTACAGTGGACATGAATGAAATCAATGCCCTGTAACGCAAAGTCATTTTTTTCATTTGAAACCCCATAACATTTTCATGAGATGTTGGTTGATGAAATACAATTTGAAAAGTAGTTAGATTTAAATTATAATTACAATATATTACCATATTTCAATAAGAGTGCTACATTTGATCACTAAATTAATGTTAGACATTTTTAAAGACCAAGGAGAAGTTGTTTTCATGGTGAAACCTCCAAACATTTGGTATCTCTGTATTGCCCTGAATGTGCTCTTTACAGGACATCCAGAAAAAAAAATGTGACATGCATGGTGTCAGAGAAATACACTAAAATATAATGTCCACTACAGTGGACAAAAGTCTATTCCTGGGTCCCAGGAGGATAGGCCAAAGTATCATTGCTCTTACGTTTCTAATTTCTCAGTTTTGTCATAATTTTAGCAAATAATTTATTGTATATGTTTTGAGACAGTTTTAAGACTGTTTTCAAACTTTTTTATTTAAGTAGGCATCTATTTTTTTATTAATACATAACCTCAGTGTATTCATTTATAATGTATCATTTTTGCGTGACATTTATGTCAATAATCGTCAAACACAGGTGACTCCGCGTCGTGGGAGGGGCCCCCAAATCAAATTCTGCTTAGGGCCCCCAAAAGGCTCGGGCCGGCGCTGCTCATCGGCTTTATTGAAAGAAAATTAGACAAGAATTAGACTGCCATGGATTGTATGTCATATCAGAGCTTTTAAAACATTACAATCCAAGACCCACAGGTTCATAGAATGAGTTATTTCAAAGAGCTAAATATATTTGAATGTGTCCACTTGTGACTATTTGTGGTATTGCCAGCAGTAAATTTTTATAAGCAGCTTGCACAACATAAAAGTTACTGTCGATTTTCAGTGTTTCGTCTAATGCAATTAGTTCATACCTAAACAGTAAATATGAGACTACCTAATATTCTGTATGATTTAAGGTCAGTGTTTTTAAACAAATTAAATCTGCGAGGCTTAGTTCATTGTTGTCCGCTTAGTATCTCTGTTCTATGTGAGCTCTTAAAGAAAAAAAAGTATGTCATTCGCAACACAAAGCAGTAAATCCTTAATGCAAACATTATCAGCACTAGTTAATGCATTTAGTCAAATCCATGTATATGCCCAAATATGTGCCATTACGAAACAAAATAGGGATGTGTAATGGAATTACAGTAAACATCATAGTCTACTGAACTTGATAGCTTAGGGTCCTCTCAAAGACATATTTTTAGGATAAATAGCTGAACATTTTTAAAAGGGCACTAAGATCTGCTTTACCACATGGGAAATTACGGTTAAGGTATATGCAAAGATGCTCTCTATGCCCTTTTTTATTAACACATTAGTTCTAAAGCATGACGGTTTGGTTCCTATGCTTGTGTATAACACTGTGATGCTCATACAAAGTTTACTTTTGCTTGCATTGCAACTGGAGTGAAGCCATTGGTGTAATGTAAACGGAATGGTTGGTTGAATCCGGTGATAGTGGCAAACCCATTTCTGAAGAACAGCACATCAGTAATGAAACTGTGATGCTTACAATGGCTTAAGGCGAGACAATGTCATGGTTGTGTGGCCTAAAACCCCTGTTATGTAATTCCTAGTCTGTGTTTACTTGTGTGAATCTAAATTTGTGTTCATGTAGCCTCATTTTCTCCTTTCTTATTTCTCACTGCTTTGCTCTCAGCAGCTCCAGCGCATAATTCAATTTACTGTTGCATACATAACCTATCTGCAATGATTCTGTATTCTTTCTTACTTGATTATTCTGTGCTTTGTTCAAAGAGTGTGAATAGCCCTGAAAACAGGCCCAAAGCTTAAATCTCTAATGCAAGAATGCAGATCAAATGTTCAATCTTATTAAATGGGAGAAAGAAAGAAAGAAAGAACAATGAGCGAACTGCAAGATTGATGTCTGTTTGTGCAGTTGTACACTTGTTGGGTGTCTTGAATTTTTTTAATTCACTGTGAAGTGGATAGCGTGTGTCGTCAGACTTAAAAACATGACGTTTTAGATTCCATTCTAATGCAATGATTTTGTTTTATTGTGTTACAGAGCACACCGCAATAGAAGTGAGCATAGGATTAAATGAATAAGTCTTCCATTAATATGGTGTTCAGTTTGTGACACGCCCCACTTTCATTTGAGTTTCGTCACAATTCAAAGTAGCGAGGAACAGGAACTGAATCGATCACAGCCAAAAATAGAAACCGTAGTAAAGCGATCATTTAAAGGAATGTCTTTAAGTCTGAATTTATAAAAGGGATGCATCTGAATGCTCTGAATATTTTCATTGTAAACTATTTTTTACTGCCTGCTATGTTGAAGCTATAAATATTATGCTGATGTACATTTTTATATGGAAACATGGAAATATGGATTTTTTCATTAAAGCCTTTGTCTATGAAACTTCATGGCATTATGACTGGGAAACTAATGCTTACCGGGTGGGTGGATCGAGCATCGTTCTCTCTGGCACAAAATTAGCATCTTTCTTCTCTGGTGACACAGAATGATGAATGAGAATCCTGGTATTTACCATTAGTGTGAATCAAACTCATTTCGTTAGTGTCATCCATAATGTAACAGCTTCTGCCTTTATAGATTCTATTAATTATTAAGATATGTCCTCTGATAAGATTCATATGAATAGAGAGTGATGTCACTCTGTCCATTTGCATGCATGTCACCTTCAGTATTTTACACAAGGCGGCCTTTGAGATCATTTCTCAATGGAGAAAGTTTTCTGTTAGCATTCTCGGTCATCTCATTTGCTCAACTGTAAGGACATGACGTAAAATTACTTTACTTAACTAATTACTTTAACTACTCTATATGCTAACTGACTGAATTTCTTGAGCACCAAATCAGTATATTAGAATGATTTCTGAAGGATCATGTGACACTGAAGACTGGAGTAATGATGCTGAAAATTAAGCTTTGCCATCACAGACATAAGTTAAAATTACATTTTAAAATATATTACAAAAGAATGGTAGTAATATTTCACATTATTACTGTTTATATGTATAGTCTACTTTTTATGAATTTGAGATTAAACAAATGTAGCATTGGTGAGCATAAAAGGCTTCTGCAAAAAAATCTTTCTGACCATAAACATTTGAATAGTATCTACACTGAAAAAAATGTTATGTTGACTTTACTTAATTTTATTATGTCAAGGGGTTGCACAAAATAAAATTATCTAAATCCAGATATATTTTTTAAGATGAGTGTACAGTACTTATTTGTTTTAATTAGTTATACTTGTATTTTATGAGTAATTTCAGATTAATTATATTCATAATTTTAACTTGAGTATTTTGAGTTGAATTTACTACATTTTTTTTCAAGAATCAACATGTGAGTCTCAACAGTGGTGACAATTATAAAGCATGTTACCATGAAACTTTCTGAGTTGATTTACTAGATCAAGATGAGAAAAAAATGTATAACAGGTTTTCTGTAATTTAATGTTTAAATATGCAAAGTTAAATCGCCCCCTTTACTTTCATAGTTGGTTGCTGATGACCATGGATCCAACAACATTGTAGAGGAGAGAGAAAGCTTTCTAGTGGTGTGAGCTTACAGGGTGCAGAAAGCGATCGCAGAGCAGCGCGAGGATTTAAAATGGCAACTTTTGATTAATTTATGAGAAATCTACAGACGCAAACAGACAAAGTGTAGTAAAATTCTCCAATCTTCTTGAAACTCTGGATTCTGACAGAGGGCCATGGGGCTTAGACCTGGGTGCAAAATGGAGGCTCTAGACCCTTCCAGAGCTGAGATATTTAGATATTTATAATGGCATAAATGCTACGTGGTATCTCAATATCTCAGCTCTGGAAGGGTCTAGAGCCTCCATTTTTGCACTCAGGTCTAAGTCCCATGGCGCAGACTGATCTCATGAAGTAGCGTGTGTATGACACGCCAATTCGTATTTCCATTTTTGGCGTGCTATCAAGACGCATAATCGCCTTTCAGTGTGTTTATGAACGCCGTTGACTTAACGCTATATAAATATATGACTTACCTCAACCCCGTCCTAAACCTAACCGTCACTGGGGTTAATGGCATTTATGACTGTTCCCTTACCATCCTAGGTAAAAAAAAGATATGACTTACCTCAACCCCATCCCTAAACTTAACCGTCACTGGGGTTAATGGCATTTATGACTGGAGATTTGACTGTGTGTTCAGACACGCGGAATGACGTGGACGTTAATGGCGTGGACATATACGCATACACGCGGATAGCACAAAATGCGTGGAGATAACACGCCACCTGACTCGAAAGTGGCGTATAAGTTTACGTAAAAGTCATGATGTCGTTGCATGGCCCATTATCAGAATCCAGAGTTTCAAGAAGATTGGAGAAACGTGTTTTTTTCGCACACACACACAAAAAAAAAACGACAGGGGGTAACACTGTCGTTTTTTGGGGGCGGTCGAAATTCTGAGTTTCTCCAATCTTCTCAAAACTCTGGATTCTGATAGAGGGCCATGAGACTTAAAGGACAACTCCGGCGCTAAATGAACCTTAAGTCTAATTACACATTGTCACCTAGTCAACCGTTATCTGAAATTTGTTTTCATGATTGCCGAATGTAAATAGTTTTATCTCTAAAAACAGTTTAGCCTATAACGCTAGTATAATGCTAGTATATAGGGCATAGAGTAATGACAAATAAAAAATCGCTTGTTATTACCACTAAAAAGTCTCAACATAGCCCCACAGTAACACGAAAGCATAACAAGGGTCCCTACATTCAAACCGAAGCATTGAGAACTTTGTCAGTGTCCATACAGTTTAATAAGCAGATATTTTATACACACAGTCAACTTCGCGAATACAGGCAGAAGCCATCTTGGAAAAATAGTCTCGACCAGTCGATCTACGAACGCCGATCCAAGTGCGCTGGTGAGATGTGAATAAGTAGATAAGGTGAGCGCGAACAGTGGCTACGTGTACATATGAAGGGAAGTAAACGGTTTGTGTTTGTGTTTCTTCTGGAAAAACGGACCATATGAGATTCTGCTCAGTTCAGCGCACTTGGATCGGCGCTCGTAGATCGACTGATAGGGACTATTTTTCAAAGATGGCTTCTTCTGTATTCGCGAAGTTGACTGTGTCTATAAAATATCTTCTTATTAAACTGTATGGACACTGACAAAGTTCTCAATGCTTCGGTTTGAATGTAGAGACCCTTGTTATGCTGTCGTGTTGGTGTGGGGGCTATTTTGAGCCTTGTTAGTGGTAATAACAAGCGATTTTTATTTGTCATTACTCTATGGCCCTATATACTAGCATTATACTAGCGTTATAGGCTAAACTGTTTTTAGAGATAAAACTATTTACATTCGGCAATCATGAAAACAAATCTCAGATAACGGTTGACTAGGTAGCAATGTGTAATTAGACCAAAGGTTCATTTCGCGCCGGAGTTGTCCTTTAAACCTGAGCGCAAAAATGGAGGCTCTAGACCCTTCCAGAGCTGAGATATCGAAACTCAAAAATTCGACCCGAAAAAAGAAAAAAAAACGACAGTGGTACCCCTTACGTTTTTTTTTTTTCGGGTGAAAAATTAAAGTTTCCCAATCTTCTCAAAAACTCTGGATTCTGATAGAGGGCCATGAGACTTAGACCTGAGTGCAAAAATGGAGG